>JAJIZL010026709.1:36077-50010 GCA_023969395.1 Amblyomma maculatum | reverse complement strand
CTAGGCTTTAACCGAAACGCTCGGTAGGAAAGTAAGGGCCTGTAAAGTGACTTCTCTGTGTGAGAGTCTTCATTTTCTTTTAAGTTACAGTTGTCTGTGTGACTTGTTGCTGTAACTTTACCTATGTATACTATTTTGCTTCTCTAAAAATATATATCTCCTCCTGACCATTATCAGATCATCGTCTTCTGCTTCGTCACTGCCGAATGACCACGTTTGGAGAGGCTTCAGCCCCTCCGAAGATTGGCAACGAAGACAGCTAAACATCATTGGCGCTGCACGACAGGGTTCGGCAACCAGCGACCACGAGCATGACCCAGAGCACCTAGGCCCTGGGAACCCACTAGGCAACAAGCGTCCGCACGTCCAGCCAGAAGCAGCAAGGTGATCCAGGCCCCGAACCAGAGGCAGCGTTCTGGGGAAGGACTCCGACGAGGCTGCGGCACCAAGGGACGGAGGCCCCAACTGGCGACACCAACACGGGTAAGCGGGATTTCTTGCGCTTTGTTGAAGTGGCTCTGGCTCAAGTGTAAAGTGGCGTATGGTTTTAACACGGAGCATGATGGCGAGCGTAGGCGAGAGAGAGACAGGGGGAGATATAACAGATGACAGCGAGGAGTCGCAGCAAGCGACAACTCAGCCTGTAGCAGGAGCGCTACGTGCAGTAGCGGAGATGTCGGTATCCGATTCGGTTGCAATTCGCCGCATGGAACTAGATTTTGAGCTGGAAAAATTGAAAATTCTTTCACAGGAACGCCTAGAGTTACAGAAACTTGGGCTTGATCCAGCGGTTGCAATGGTGATAGCGGGAAGCGGGCAGACGTCTGTAAGGTCAGACATTGACGATCAGCGTCGAATGGGGCCCGATCCAGTCTCCCAATGCGCTAAAGTCCTTAAGGGACTGAAGCTTCCGTGTGACGCGGACGTGCCGTTATGGTTCGAGGAAGTCGAGAGAACTTTCACGACGTACAAGGTGCCAAACGAAAGCCGCGTTCACTTAATCATGCCAGCACTAGCTGAGCGTGTCAGGAACCTTCTCCGTAACCTCGGGGACGATGAGTGCGGCAGCTACGAGTCGGTAAAAACAGCCGTTTTAAAGGAGCTGAAGCTTAAACCCTCAGAATACCTCGAACGCTTTGAGCGCGCGACGAAACGCCGCGATGAAACTTGGGCGCTGTTCACCTCGCGCACTAAGACGTACTTTCAATACTACGTTCGGTCACGGGACGTAGAAACCAAAGACGACCTGGTATCATTGATCATCGCAGATCGCATAAAGGGTAGCTTGAGCCCTGAGGGCTTAGGGTATGTGCGTCTTCGTGAGGAGAGAGGTGGCTAAAACCGGATGAAATATCCGACGTTCTCCAAACGTTCGAACAGGCTAAGGGCAAGGGGCGCGCAGCGAAACAAATTGTTGTGTATGCGGAAAAACCGAAGGGACCCCCGCAAGCGGCGAACAATGATAGCAAACGGCCAATTCAGTGTTATGAGTGCCGCGCATCTGGCCACCTAGCCAAGGAATGCCCTCGCGCTTCACAAAACGTGCAGAAGAAGGAGAAACGCGCTCGAGCTCAAAAAGTAGCTGTAGCCAACGTAGAGGCATGCGAAACACTGGCGTCAGTAACCTCCCAGACAACCCTAGTGTCAGAGATGAAAACGCCCCAGTCATTCGACGAGGTACGCAAATCGAAGCTACAGCAGGTGGAGGTTGAGTGCGCAGGGATACCGGCGACAGCTATAATTGATACCGGTAGCGAGATAACCGTGGTTAGGGAAGGCCTCGTGCCAAGTATATGTCGGGAGCCATTCGGCTCGATAAAGCTAGTTTCGGCTTTTGGGGAGACGGTTAACGCAAAACTGGTCACTCTTGCGGTACGCATCAGGCGGCCCACCACACACATAGCAGGGCCCGAGGCAGTAGACATTGTATGCGCGCTTTCTGATAAGCTGGCGGAGGGAGTGGATTGTTTGCTTTCCAGGGAGGATTGGGAACTGCTTTCGGAGATAGTCGTTACGAGGCACTTGTTATGAATAAGGCCTGCCCTCTGTCTGAAGCAGTTAACGCGTCTGTCACCATGGCGGAGCAGAGCGCAAAGCTGAGCTCTACATCACACGAGGAGCAAGCGGCGGGGCCTGAGGCGGACAAACTGAGTGGTGAGCAGGGTGTGGCGACGGAACAGCCCTGTGAAGTAGATCTGGAAGAAAGCGAGAAGGAAGATGTAATCTCGATCCAGGATGACGCGGACGCAGCCCTAACACAGCGCCAGGTATTCAGATCCGACCAAGTATCAGACAAAACCTTAAAGAAAGCGTGGGCTGACGCAAAGGCAGGGAAGGCAGGCATGTGTGTTTCATACGGCTTGTTGTATCACTGGGACTCGATCTCCGGTAGCAAAGTGAAGCAGCTTGTGCTCCCCCTTAGCAGGCGTGAAGAGGTACTCTGCCTTGCGCATGAGTCCCTTTGGGGAGGCCATTTGGGGCCACGGAAGACAAAGACCAGAATTAAGTACAGCTTTTTCTGGCCAGGCTTAGAAGGGGACGTAACGCGACACTGCAGGACATGTCACGGCTGTCAAGTCCGCTCAGACAGGCGAATTAAAGATAAGGTTCCCATCACACCTCTCACCGGACCCGACCATCCGTTTCAGGTCGTAAATGTCGATATAATCGGGCCACTCGATGTTCCGTCGAGCAGGGGTCATAGGTACGCTCTCTGCCTCGTTGACTTGTGCACGCGGTGGCCGGAGGTAGTCTGTTTGCGATCCCTAACCGCTAGGGCAACATACGACGCCTTGCTTACGATTTTCAGCCGCACAGGCATACCTGAGGTAGTCTGTTCAGATCAGGGAACGAACTTCACGGCGCTGCTGACGCGTGAGATGTTAGTAAGACAGGGATGCGCACCGCGTTTTTCGACTCCTGAGCATCCTGAGAGCAACGGGACAGTGGAAAGGTCGAACCGCGTTTTGAAGAACATGTTGTTCCATGTTATTGAGAAAGATCCCAAGAACTGGGATAGACTGGTCCCGTTCGTTCTCTGGGCGTACAGGGAAGTCCCCCATGACACTACAGGCGTGGCGCCGTTCCGGCTCTTATTCGGTAGAAACCCTATCGGACCGCTAGCAATTCTACAGCGAACATGGACAGGCAGCAACCCCTCCCGAACACACTCAGGGAAGAACCCGCGAAGTATTTGCGACAGCTACGCGAGCAGCTAGAAGTAGCAGCAGAAGTAGCGGGTTTGACGTCGAGCGCACGTCAGGGAAGTTACGCGTAGGCGTATAACAGGCGCGCACGGAGCAAGACGTTTGTCGTCGGAGACCAGGTATTGCTCTTTGACACAGACCTTGGCAGTAAAATGGCCCCCAAATGGCTCGGTCCATTCGTCGTAACCGCGCAAGCGAGGCAGAACTCGTACAGAATCGACAAGGGAAAAAAGGCTACAGCGATAGTGCATGCGAACAGGCTGCGACCCTACTACGTACGTGTCAGCTATGTCAGAGTAGTTTTCGAGGAAGACGAGGAGTTTGGTGAAATCGAGTACACCCCTCGGTCTGTGCCTGAG
Source organism: Amblyomma maculatum (assembly GCA_023969395.1). Classification (NCBI taxonomy): domain Eukaryota; kingdom Metazoa; phylum Arthropoda; class Arachnida; order Ixodida; family Ixodidae; genus Amblyomma; species Amblyomma maculatum. The sequence goes on along the minus strand of JAJIZL010026709.1, from coordinate 46,445 downwards.
AGATGTGGTGGTTGTCTAATAGATGCGGAGAAACTCGCACACCTACCTACTCAGGACCGCCTCGAGATCTCGGAGGTGTTTGCCGCTTACGCTGATTTGCTCAGCGAAACGCCGGGAGTCGCACGAGTTGGGGCACATAAGATAGAGCTGCACGAAGGCCACCAGCTCAAACGCACTTTCCCATATCGCGTGCCGGAGTTATTAAGGAGTGAGGTGAGCCGCCAGGTAAACGAGTTGCTAGACCTCGGGCTGGGGTATCCGGTGGAAAGCGAGTGCGCCCATCCCGTTGTAGGCGTGGGTAAGAAGGATGGATCGGTGCGCATGTGTGTTGACTATCGCGCTTTAAACGCAGCGACGCGCACGGATGCCTTTCCAATGTCACCCCCTAAAGTGCTCATCATGAGGGTGGGCCGCGCTAGGTATATCACTCTTATCGACTTGCGACGCGGATACTGGCAGGTGCCGGTAGCTCCGGAGAGCCAACATCTGACCACCTTCGTAACTCACGAGGGACAATATGCTTAGCGCGTCATGCCGTTCGGGCTAAAGAACGCCGCGGCCACCTTTCAGCGGATAATGAACACCCTCCTCTCGAAACATCAGGCTTATGCGGCCGCATACCTCGATGACATCGCCATTTTCTCTTCCTCGTGGACTGAACACTTGCGGCACTTAGAAATAATTTTTGATTTGTTGCGCGACGCCAAGCTTAAAGTGAGCCGGGAAAAGTTTCAGGTCGCACAGGCCCACATTAGGTACCTAGGACACATAGTGGAAGGCGGAACCCATGGGCCCGACCCAGAAAAGATATCGGCCATTCGTGGGCTCGTGCCCCCCGCAACAAAGAGACAGCTACGGAGTCTGCTAGGCTTATGTGGTTACTACCGCGATTACGTTGAAGGATACGCCGAGGTGGCCGCACCACTCACGTCTTTGACAAGGCGAGGTGTACCTAACACGATTCCGTGGAGCCAGGAAGCGCAAAACGCGCTCGACAGGCTCAAGTAAGCTCTGTGCGAAGCTGCATCGCTGAACACCCCCGACATTAAACGGCCATATTGGCTGTTCATCGACGCGTCCGACGTTGCAGCGGGAGCTTGTTTGGCGCAGATGGGAGACGAGGGACGGGAAAGGCCGATAGCGTTTGCCAGCCACCGATTCACGCCAACGCAGACCCGCTGATCTACGATCGAGCGGGAAGCATTCGCCATTATCTGGGCACTAAAGAAATTTGATCATTGGGTGTACGGGGCAGAAATTAACGTGGTGTCTTACCACAACCCCCTCTCCTATCTCACTACTAGTACGCCTCATGGGGCAAAACTCGCGCGATGGGCGCTGGCCCTACAGCGCTACAATGTGACGGTGACCCACAGGAAAGGGTCAAGCAATGGTAACGCCGACGCGTTAACCCGTGTCCCCAATGTGACTTGGGGCGTAGAGCAAGCACACGGTTGAGCCATGGCCTTTCGGCGACGCGTGAATGTTCCCGCGTACCCGGTGCAATGTGTGATGTGAACGGTGGAGTGCGCGTGAACTTGGCGTGAGGACATCCAATTGTTCGCGCGCGGGACTTTCACGAACACTGTCCGGTCCGCCGATGCGAATGTGTGATTTGTTTTGTGTTATACCCATCTTGTGTCGCGAGATTCATTTGGTGTTGCATTCACGTGCGAAGTGTCTTACACGTTTTGTTTTCTTCGCGGGTTGTTGCGGCCTTTGTTGTATTAGGCTGAAATGACCGGATTCCAAGCTCATTTACCCTCTTGGGAGGGATGTGTAAGGCCGCAGTGAAAAGCGGCTCGCACGTGGAGTCGAGCTGGCGGTTGAACCCCCCACTCGCCGAGGCCAAGGAGCGAGCGCTGTTGTTTTTTTCTCCTTTTCTCCCCTTTTCTTGGGCGCGGGCGCGCGGGAGGCTTGGTTTGTTTCGCCCCTTCGCCCCGAGGCGTCGCCAAGAAGCGAACGGCAGACGCATCCTTATCAGCCGGGAACAACAGCAGCACGCTTCTGCGAACCACTTTACGGCCAGCTCGTCCAGCGATGTCCCGCCATGGCGCCAAGCATGGGTGCAGGGAGACGCCATTAATGAAGCTTTTTGCACTGCCACAAGCGCTCACTAAATGTCCTGCAGAAGGCGACAATAGGCGCGACCCATGGCCCTCCCAAGTAGGCAATCAGCCCAGCGGCCTCCCGCTGTGTCGCGAGACATTGGGTCCGAGCAACGGCGACTGTACAGTGCTCTGGGACAGTGCCCCCCCCCCCCCCTTTTCCTCGAACGGGACGGCTGGGTGGCCCAGTCTCCAGATCCCCCGCGGCGTTTCTTTCACAAAGGCGCCAGCTGCAAGGTCGCGTCGCAAACACGCTGAGGAGGGGAGGCAAAGACAGGCGCCGTGTGAGAGGGCTTGGGGACCAGCGAGTGGAGAGTGTGTGTTTTGAATGTTGTATTTTTATTTGGCATAATTAAGGACCTGGGTCCAAGATTATTCCCAACCCACGGGGGTTGTGGCATGTTTTTAAATAATTTGATTGGCTGCTTCATTTTCGGGGCGGATCACCTAAGGTGACCGCCCTTGTGTCTTTGTTGATGTCTGGTATCAAAAAGCGGTCCTCGGGCCATGTTCGACAGTCAAGATTGAGGCTCCGTGCTTAGCATGTATTTACACCCCCTAGGCTTTAACCGAAACGCTCGGTAGGAAAGTAATGACCTGTAAAGTGACTTCTGTGTGTGAGAGTCTTCATTTTCTTTTAAGTTACAGTTGTCTGTGTGACTTGTTGCTCTAACTTTGCCTATGTATACTATTTTGCTTCTGTAAATATATATCTCCTCCTGACCATCATCAGATCATCGTCTTCTGCTTCTTCACTGCCGAATGACCACGTTTGGAGAGGCTTCAGCCCCTCCGAAGATTGGCAACGAACGAGATAAACATCACTGTCTAGTACACTAATCTAAAAAGGCAAACAACAAGAGGCCGGTGTAAATGATGGAGAGTTACAAGGTCAAAGAACTTCTCCAAATTTGTGAGGTGTTGGGCATCGATGTGGGCTCAACGAAAAGAAAGAAGGCGGTCCTTGAGATCATGCAGACTAAGGACGTGACAGTTGAGGAAGCCGCAGAGCAGAGGCATGGGCTGATATCAGTGAGCGCCATAAACGGGAGGAATAGAAGGAACGTCATGAGCGAGTGGAGGATAAGGAACACCGTGAGAAAGAGGAAGAGAAGGAACGTCGCAAGGAAGAAATGCAGGAACGCGAGGCGCTTAGACAGCAGGAGCTTAAAATGAAAGAATTGGAGCTCCGCAAAAGCTCGCCAGCACCTAGCTTAGCTTCTGCGACAGTCCCCTCTAACAGTCCTAAAATCCGTGATCAACTACCGCCTTTTGCCATTGGCGAAGATAGGGCTACATTCCTCGTGAAATTTGAGCATGTGTGCGAACGGAATGACATCGAGTCATTCCTCTGGGCACAGAATTTGTTGGCTTTGCTTCCCGGGGAAGCATCTGACGTAATAACGTGTCTGTCGAAAGAGGCTTTCGAAAGCTACAGTGATGTCAAGGAAGCGCTACTGCGGAAGTACAAATTGTCGCCCGAAGCCTTCCGGCAGAGGTTCCGGTATGCTCATAAAGTGTACCGTCTGAAAGCCGACCTAGTTGAGTGGCTCAAGGGCGAAGAGGTTTACGACGATCGCAATAAGGTTGTGGAATGCATCGCATTAGAGCAATTCTACCGTTGCATCGATGATGATGTCAGGCTTTGCTAGATAAGCTAACGGAGGTTAAGCTAAACAAGGCAGCAGAGTTAGCGCAATAATATTACGCCCGCTGAAGCTTGCACAACAAAGCAGTGCGCGTAGAGAAAACTGACAGGAAAGATGACTTTTCGAGGAGGCCCGACGAACGGAACCCATTCACGCGTCGCCAGTTTCGTATAAAGACTCGTCTCTTACAAAAGAAACTGGAAGGGCGGGGCAGAATGAGTCTCAGAGGGCTAATGATGTTCCCAAACAGGGCAACGATGCGACACGTTCTTTTGAAAAACGCAAACCGTTGAAATGCTATGACTGCAAAAGGGAAGGGCACTTCGCAACTTACTGCAAACAGAGAGTTGTGTTGGCGACCATTTGGGAAACAGACAAAAACCTGCGACTGTTAGAGCCATATATGCAGGAGATTAAGGTAAACGGAAAAAAATGCAGAACACTTCGGGACTCGGCAGCAACTATGGACGTTGTCCACCAGTCTTTGGTATCCCCGAGTGAGTTTACGGGATAATGCGCTTGGATACAGCAAGTGGTTGAGGAGCAGAGCGTCTGTCTACCGATTGCGATGGCCACCATTGAAGGACAGTTTGGTAAACTAAACACAAAACCCGCTGTGTCTGCCGCCCTCCCAGAGCAATTTCCCTACCTCTTCTCAAACAGCTCGCAGCAGCTTCTAAAGGATCAAGGCAAATCATTGCGTGCGCCGGTTAGCGCTGAGCGATGCGGCACACCGGCGGTTCAGGGTAACCTGAGTGGCGAGCCTGCAAAGGATATGCCTAGCTCGGGGGCTGGCGTGAGCGAGCCTTGTCCTTGTTCGGACGCGAGTGGCAGTGAGTCATGCGCTGCTGGCCGCGATGCAGGCGCGGCGCCGCACTCCGACGATGCCGGCACCATACCCGCTCCGGTTACCGGCAGCTTGAAAGAACTGGCACCAAAAGAAAGAAAGAAAGAATTAAAGTGCTGCCGACGAAAAGAGCGGAAAGGCGGGTACATGAAAGAATGGTGTCGTCGAAGGGTGAGAAAACGCAAACGATCGCGAAAGGAAAACAAGCGGCGATCCCAGCGGCACAAATGCATCCGTGCTGAGAAAATGCGCGATTGTGCGCAAAGCGTAAGGAACGAGCAGATCGTTCAACAAAGCAAGTGACTTGTGCTCGTCTGTTTGGAAAGAAAGCTTAGGTCTCAAAGAGAAATGGACAGCCGAGGCTGTAGCGGAGGGAGAGCTAAACCGCCCCAATACTGCTAGGCGTTCTGCCGCTTGCGGAAGAGAGCAGCACATTGCGAACTCGGACGCTTTGAGTCATGCATACGAGACATAGCTACCTTCGACAAGCGTTTCGTCGCTAATGGTAATGTTGTAGGCAGATCGGGGCAAAATTGAATGACCTCCTTGCTTCCTCAGTTGTGGTTTATGGTCCAAGTGATTTCAAGGGAACTTTTTCATTATTGATTATTACTTTTCTCTGCTATTTAATGTATCATTAATGTGCAAAATTGTTTAAACCTTGTGTACTGCATTCTATACACTTGTCTCTTGTTGTAGTGGGAGCAAAAAAGGGGACAACAATTTAGCTAACTGAATTTGAAATTTTGCCTCTGTCTGGTGGTTGACGGGTGACCGAGGGTACTTGCTTGTGTTGGCTGTTGCCTGTTTTCGGACGGTTTTGCAAGCCGCACAACAGTCTACCTCTACCAGTGGCGAGAGGCAAGGGCATCGGAGCGACCTGAGCGAAGTTGGTCGACGTGCCGCGGCAACAAAGCTGTCGGCAGAGATCGTGACCTGGCGAGTGGAACCCGAGGCACGTGAGGCTACCTGGCGCCCGGACACTGGACGTGAACTTGGAGGAACCTGGCGAACGAGCGCGCCCGGCATCCGAGCCACATGCGAGCAGCTCGTCTTCCCGGCGCATTGTCTGATGGCGGGGTGCTGTTCTGCCCGGCCAAAGCCGCCCAGAAATTCAGGCCATACGCCAAACTTCTCCGGCAAACACCTCTTCACAAAATCCGAATACTTCTGTGCAAAGCACCGGTGCACTGGAGGCGAGCCGTGCCAAGGGACAGATACGTGTTTGAACATGACCTGAGCATCCAGACAGCTCGGCGCCGTGGTCCTAGCGGTGCACCCCTTCTCGCCCCGCGGTATATTTGAAGCAAGAGCGCAGCAAGCTCTCCCATTGGCCCTGCGAAAGTGCTGCCGTCGGATTGGACCATGTTAGCGTGAACGGTTTCTCGGTTTACTGAGCCTCAAGTGCTTCCGTTTGAGACTCCGATTGTGACTGTGTGAGTTCGTCACTAGCGTCCATCGGGAGCAGTTCGCCTCCTGAGACAGCGGACGGGCGGAATCTCCCCGGCTGTCGCTACGCGAGAACAGTCGCGTATGCCTATGTTAGCTTTCGGCCCCAGAGCCGATCTCGCTGTGTAATTGCCTCTGAATAGTGTGCAAAGCTTTTTCTTCATCTCACCAGCGCCGACTCGGATTCATCGCTACCGCCCAGGCAGCTGACAGCCCTCGTTCACGAAACGGGTGACGAGCGCTACGCAACCAACTCCTTGACACAACCCTGTTGACGGTGGGATACTCTATGATAACCCCACCGGCACAACAGTACAAAGCGAAAGAAATTTATTAAAAAGAAGGATGAAGCCTAAAAGGGCGAAGGGGAACATATGCAACCATAAACAGTTAACAGGTAATGTACTACGCAGTTGCACTGCAAATACACAAATTAACAACTTTGCATTTAATCGATAAAGAAGCGTCCAGTGGGTAGCCGCCATATACTCTGGCGAGGCGATGGTTTTGAGGAGGGGGAGGGGGGGGGGGGGGGGCGGCATCCTAGCGGTGGTCAACGGGTACGAAGCGCGGAGTCACGCTTCCCGGCATCGAACTATACAGACGACGAGAACGCCTTCTACCACTTGCTTTCCACGTACTGCACCACCTCTGCCCTTCGATACTCCTAGCGGCATTGAAGCACCACCTAGCTCCGCGCTGTGCCCAGAATTCGGTTCCTTTTTATCCCAGAGGCATTGTACCGGGTCTTGAACTAATGAGGCCCCTCCACCGCCCCATGCCCTGACCAGGTCGTTTGCGGTGGTTCGGGGTGGTTGATCACTGATCGCAGTGGAGGCGAAAGCCGATCCCCGTGGGAAGAAGAGTGCGGTATTATCTCGTTATTGTAACCGCGGATACTCTTGTCGCCCACCGGGGAATCGAACCTCCATCCCTTGGATCCCCAGTCCAGAGCTTTACCACTGCGCCATGCTCCGGATTTTTTTTCTTTGTTGTCTGGCTTTTGCATACGACATAACACAAAAGGAAAATCCCATCAAAACATGAAAAAAGGCACACAAGGCAATGTAGATGAATGAATGTCATGATCAGCCATTGTTAGACTAGCCTGGTCGCTTTAAAACCCCGCAGCGACAACAGTAATTCTAATGGGCTGATCAGCGATATTTTTACACCCATAAAAAGACAAAAAGAAAGCGGATAACCGATGGTCGCTGATGGTCGCTGAGGGTAACAAACTGGATTCCAAGGGAAGGAAAGCGTAGCAGGGGGCGGCAGAAAGTTAGGTGGGCGGATGAGGTTAAGGAGTTCGCAGGGGTCAAGTGGATACAGCTAGCACAGAGCCGGGTTAAGTGGAGAAATATGGGAGAGGCCTTCACGATGCAGTGGTTATAATCAGGCTGATGATGATGACGATGATGATGATGAAAAAGACATTACTTCAATTATATTTTAAAGTTGCTATTTGCAAGTAGGTCTATATCTATTTATCACGTAATATGATTATATGCTGGTTGGTAAGAGCGGAAAATTCCGGAAAAGGCTCGACAAATTTAAGGAATTCATGCGGCGTACTTTGAGGAAGACGATACATTAAAATGAAAACAACACTGTAGGTGACAAGACAAATGTATTTGTCTAAATGCGGCCGATGAGGGTATCTTCAGAGGCCACTGTTATAAATAACAGTGTACTAAGGAATATTTTCATAAATATGGTCTTTCTTGATATAAAGGGCCACACCTCATACTCCTCTATCGTCCTGAAGATCTGAATATTGTTGCATTTCGGAATGTGTCTGATGTCGATATCTGATCTATACTACGTCTCTATGAGTCCAATAATATCGAACTGACATTTTAATTGTCCTAGACTGCTGTCATTTTCTTTCGTTTTTAGTGTTTTGCGCATTTAAGTAGGGCAAATACAGTGTGTTTGGTTAAGAGCATAAATGTTTTGACTTATAAGGCTCATAAACAGGTCGGGATAAAAAGACATGACTGCTTATAGATTTCAGAAGTTTCTACCACTGTGGTTTCTACCGTGCTTGACAGCAGCTCACGCAATTTTAGCAGTGTTATCTTCAGGAGCGATTCTTATCGCCCATGAATTCGGTTCCTTTTTAGCAAAGACCCTACCCATACGAAACGATAGTATGGTTCATCTGCTTTTGATTTCGCGATCGCGACGATTGATGTAGTCATCGTAAGCCCGGCTTAAGAAGTCTCGAAAAAATTAGCTGTGGTTTAGCTTGTGGTTAAACCTAGAGTAGGCGAGAGCAATCTCCGTGGCTACGCTTAGGTTCGCCTAGAAAGTAAACACACGGCTTTTAGACATAGTAGTTAACTAGATGGTTTCAGTTTTATTTATGCCATAGGGGCACTTTTGGCCACTGAAGTGCGATGAGGCGAAAGCGTCTGTTGCGCGGTGGTCTTAAAGGCCCACTGTCCACCCTCCGGTCGAAAATATTTTCTTCCCCGGTGACTGTGAGACTTCGCCCCTAGAACGCAAGGCCGCAAAATGTTTTTGAAAAGAGTAACTAATAACGCAGTTACAGCCACCGCAATCACCCGATTCTATCATGCCTCTCTCCTTCCGTTCCCTCGCAAAGGTTTTTCACTCTCCTGCCCGAGGTCGTCTAGCCTCCGCAATACAAATTCCTCTTCCTCCTCCGCGTTTGGCGGGAGGTGGGGCGTGGCTCTCCGCGAGCACGAAAAAAAAAACGGTCGAGGGAGCGCGCGCCGCTGGATTCAGTCTGGCCATGGCAAGGGAAAAGCGCGCTGCGAGCGGTAGACACCCATCCTTCTCCCGTCAGTCAGCGAGACGGACCAATGGACGCCGTTCCCGGTACGTACGTCATTATCGGGGCCCGTCGGACCAGCGCAGGAAGCGGTGAAACTAGCTTCTCAAAGGAGAGCATGAGGGAGCTTTGAATTGTATTTTCGATGCTTTGCGGCGCGCGTGTCGCTGTAGAATTTTGCACAGACTATCTCCGGTACCTGATCGAAACAGTGGTCTCTTTTTCTTAAAAGGGCCTTCCCTGGACAGTGGCCCTTTAAGCCCTCCACTACGGCACCTCTGTCTCTCTATTTTCACTCCCACCTTCCTCCTTCTCTTTCTGACTCGGTAATACGTCTACGGAGAATTGTGACTGATAGATACCGCGCCTCTTTCCTGTAAACCAATTTGAAACGCCGCTGATGCCTGCTGCACTGAGTCTGCTTCTATATGTTGTGTGGTGCGGCGTTCGCGGAAGCGCCAAATGAATAGCGCCGCACGGACACCTGGATAGAACGCCCGTCCGGGTTACGTCATGACCGGATGTGATGCCTTTATGACGTAACCATGTGATGACGTCATAGCCAGCCATTGTCATTACTTATGACTATTTAGTCATGACTAATTATTAATAGTTAATGACTAGTTAGTCATTAGTACTGCGGCGCCGCCAGCTGTGCTGCTATCATCCTCACGCTAGAGAAGGGGAACTAAGATGTGCTACTCACGATACCGGGGGTGGCGACTCCGCGCTGCAGCAAGTGTCGGGCGTTCGTACACGAACGCATCGACTGCATGCACACGTATGCCGCCGTGGCCGGGGCAACGGAGGAGGTCGAGAAAATGAGCCACCTCATGGACGAGGAAGAAGCGGAAAAAGCAGCCTCCTCGCAAGACAACGCGGCAAGCAGCGGTAAACTAGCCGCATTCACTGCTGAGGCTGTCGCTGCAGTATCAGTATCTGCCCAAAGCAAAGAAAAGCAGCCAGAGGACAACGTTCCTGCCGAAGTGAGAGCCAGCACAACTGAAGGCAAGGCGCAAATGTTGGTTCACACTGGCGACTCGAGGAAGTCGCGCGGATCGATTCGTCACGTAGGGGGAGACCCGCGACAAGCGCCGATAGACACCGGTCTTTTCTATTTGGCTTGCATTGGCTGCACTAGCTCTGAAAAGTGCTGCAGCGGTGCCAGGCAGTCACGTGAGCGTGCGACGACACTGGCGTGCGACGACAGCTGCCATACGGTGTTAGATGGGTAGGTGTGCCGACCGGCGGGGCTAACGCGTGCCTTTTCTTCATGACGCCGCAGTGGCGCCACCAGCGAAAGCCCGGTTCATGACCGTTTCCTCCGGCCGTCGCCACGCATGACAGAAAGCGACTCGCTTCACTTTTTTCCAAGTGCAAATGAGTTTATTGCAAACAAGCTGTCTTACGGGAATAGGGAAGGGATGTAAACATATTACAAAGGCAGGGGAGCCGAGTTTAAGGCTGTTTTTTTTACGTACAGCGTGTTTGCTGCGTTCCCGATTTTTCAGGCAA
>JAJIZL010026709.1:0-35618 GCA_023969395.1 Amblyomma maculatum | reverse complement strand
CCAGGCTGCTGTGGTCGTTGTCAAGCTGGCAAGCGCTGAGCATTTCGTGTGCCGCCTGCACATTCCCTATGTCCAGTAAGTAGTTCACATACCTCTACTGGGTCTCTGCTTTTGCTATGACATCATCGGTGTCAAGCAAGCTGCTTAGTAGACCGGGTGAAACATTCCCATGATCAGGTGACTTGGCCAAGTTCATGAACTCCAGAGCGTTTATGGAGATCAAGAACTGATCGGGGGTTGGATGGTCGTTACTTCCTGTAATTTGTTGCAAAACCCCAAACAGTTGCTGCAAGATGTCTTGGCTTAGTCTGGCGGTCATTAAGTACCTGTAGCCTATTTTGGACGACAGATAATCCAAGAGGGAAAGAGTGCTCGACAGCGTGACTCGGAGGCCTTCTGCAGTGCTCCCTGATAAGAATCCCTCCTTCTGAGCACAGCGTTGCCACTCATCAAGATAGGGGAGGAAGTCACGAAGTCGCCGAGCTTTCGCAGAGTTCGGGCGGAGGGCGGCAGCTGGAAATCTTGAAGTCATGATGCTGATGATCTCCTGCATAAATTTGACAAGTTCATCGGTCGCGTGAACTGAACCGTGGTTGTGCTCAATCTGCTGTCTATACGTGAAAAGACCACGCCGGACATCATCAGAGAACAAGCGAAACGCATAATTTACGCTCATCTTCTCGAATGTGTCGGGCCTTACAACAGCTTTGTGCACCCTGGGCATTGCCTTCAAGCCGACATGGCTACGTTGATCTAGCTGCCATGCGGCATCAACGTGACTGATGGATGCCACGCCCTGAGGAGTTGTTAAAGGGTGCTGGAGCAAGCTGTTTCTTACATTCTTCACCAAATGGGGAAAATCGGAGACCAAGTGCAAGGAGCGGTTCTTGTCCACAGGGTGCGGCGACTTGCAGACAACTTGTCCTGCTTTCCCAGAAATTCCAAAAATACGCCACATGGAACGATTCCAGCTAGCAGCGTCTGTTGTTATGAAATCCACAAAAAGTGAGGCGTTTTCTGCCATTATCACACCCTCCAGAGTAATTTTTGCTAGCACATCAGCTTTCACGTTCCCCTTCGAGGCGAAAACGCCAAGCACCTGGTGCCACTTTCCCGTGAATAGTTGGAAGAGAACAACTAGGGCGTGATCCGCCAATTCTGAGCTGGAGCTAGATGAAAATTTTTCGAGGTCCACCAAACCGTTCACTTTCCCGTAGTGACTGACCGTCAGGTTCTCGGAAAGTTTAATTTCATCCATCATAATGCCGCCATGACATTGCTGCTCCGTCATGCATATGCATTTTTCCTTCAAGGCAGCAAACACCCGTTTGTTGAAGCCGAATCCGCTTCGAAATCCGCGCAGGTACCGTTGGAGACACGTTCTGCCGGGCAGCAGCATGATCTTCTCCTTGTGCAGGTGCTCATAAAGCCGTTTGCTCCTCATCCGCATTATCAAGCATTCGAGCAGCCACTCGCGCTGGTACTTAAAACCCTTCGTGCTTTTCCGCTTTGAAGCATTTAAACAGGCCATGACATGTGACTGTTGCCTTACTGGCAAATTTTCTATTCTTGACATGAGCTCGCAGCTTTCTCGTTTTGAGTTCTTCCTCCTCATCTCTTCCAGTTTTGTCTCAAGAGTAAACATATTTCGCTTCAGTCTCTTGAACTTTGCGGTTACAAGCTCTCTCTTCTTTTCGCGCTCCCTCGACCTCCGGTCATTTGTTCTTTTGTACGACAGCTGATTTAGGAGCAACTTTTTTGCGTATCGGCAATGCAAACAGGAGTCTCCTTGACTTGTGGCGATGCCGACGCATTTGGAGCTGAATGTTGTGTTTCCGTGGATTCTTATATTCTTGGGTTTCGCGAGGACGGTGTCAAGTTGGTCATTGCATTTTATGCCCTGACATGGAATCATGGCATCCACGTCAGCCAAAAGGTCCCCAACCTGTTCACGAGTTTCCAAATCCAGCTTCTGTGTTACGGCGCCTTGCACGGACACGGTGGCTCGCAGTTTTGACGCACAGTGCTCCAGGAGTATTACTTTCACCAGAACAATGCTCTGTCCGCTTTTTCTGCAAGTCGAGAACGCAGAGACGCCAGAATCTTCAATAGAGTGATGTGTCCAGCCGCTGTGGGATACCGTGCAGGTAGTGAAGTCAATGTCAACCGAACGAGGTGACACTTCGGTTACAGACGTAAAGATACCTTCACTGGAGCTTGAAGGTACTGGATCGTCCGGCACTGTCTCAAGGTCGTGGCTGTCATTTCTGGCAGCCTTGGTTGGGCGGCAGCCTGTGGAATTCTTCGTCTTTCGTTTCGCGGTCACCTTTCTTGACAGGTAAACAGGAGCATCGGGCAGGGCAGAAGGCACGGCATCTTTGGTCAATCGTGGGTGAGAACGTGGGAGGCTAACAACGTTGCCTTCTATCATATATTTGTAATCCCGTTCGATACACTCTTGGTCAAAATGCCGCTCACACACAACGGAGTGTGGCTGCAACCTCTTGTCGGCACGATGAAGATCAAGCTCCCACCTTTTGAACAGTTCGGAATCCCGCGGCGCCGAAAACAGCGAGACTTTCAGTCCTTTTCTCGATGACTTGTAGCCGGATTTGCAGAAGGGTGCGAAACAAGTTGTGTCCTTTTTGGTCTTCATTCCTATCACTTCTCACAAAAAGCGCAGCGCCTGCTCCGCTACGGCGCTTGCATGTGGACAATGACAGACAGCAAACAGACGAGAAAACAGGTAGCTAGTGTCGTCTGTTTATTGTTTCAATGCCAGACCGCAAAAGTCTCAGTTTCAGCTACTATTTTGACTGATAACGCAAGTAATAAGTAATGTTTTTAAACAAAAATGAGGTTAACAAAACGTGCGATGCGATTGCGACAAGTAGCAGACGATCCGCCGGTGAGCACCGGGCGGAGAACAGCAGCGCCAGTTTCGTCGTCATGAAGCGGAGGCACGCGGAACTACGCGTTGTGCCCTGCCGGTCGGCACACCTACCCATCTAGCCACCGTAGCTGCCAAAACAAGTACGAAAGTGTAGGACTTTGCAACCTAGAAGACGCGTGCACGCAGTATACATTTCATGTATCGTGTGCTAGCTATAACATGATCACGTCGAATTTTGAAGCCAGCTACCGTAGGCCTACTTTACTTGATCGGAAATTGACGACTATAGACTACGTGACGTTTACTGCGACCAGTTGACCAACGTACGCGTGGCTGCACGATCGTTATATCGGTCTGCGAAGATCCCATTCATGCGTATGGGCATGAGAGAATTAAGGTTGTAAGCAGTTGCCACGAGTATTAGTTTAAATAAGACTGCCTAACGAGACGCTTGACTGGTTTAGCGGTATAAATCCAAGGAATTGCGGTCTTCTGTCCAAAAGCGCTGCTGCTGCAGAGTCGCTGCGCACGCTATCGTGTGGATCGAGCCTCTCATACACACTTGTCACGACAGAAACTCGATCGATCGCAACTGATTTCTGTTCACAGCTACCCGCCTTAGGTCAAGACCAGTGCCGCACAACACGATAAAAAAAAATTACTACCTATATAGGACAACGCGCGCGAAGGGGCCGTATCGCGGTCACATACAGCTACACATGTGGCCACAACTACATATAATACCGCTCCTGACAATCGACAAAATGTTCATCAACAGCCTGCAGCCCAACTACCCTGTATACGCAACCATTCGCGGATCCGTTAGCAACGAACTGTCCGGGTTCTAAAGAAGACGGACTCTGCAGAGCTCTGCAGAACGATGCGCAACGCCGTCTGCTGTTGGCCGAACAGCGCGTACGCCATGCTAGACTTTTTTCCGCACCTCCTCTGGAGCGAGTGCAGGATGGGCGAGAACTCACGCAGAATTAGTCCTGCACCTTGAAAAAACACGGAGAGAAGTGACAGCGCTCGTGGCACCGGCGGTGCTGCACTATTTGAACTAGTGCAGCTGATGCAACCAACTCGAAGAGACCTCGAGTGTTCACACCGGCGTGCGACTCGCTTCACGACAACCCCATCTCCGAAATAGATTTGAACGAAGAGCCCACTTTCGCGCCATTACGGCCTCTGCTATCGCGCTCGGGGTAGATCAATTCGGACTCATCTTGGGTATGAATATGTGCAATTATCAGCGAGGAAGAATACCTTATGGTCATGCCCATGTTTAGGACTGCTTCGGCAGCCAAAAGCGCTCTAGTTCGACGAAGATGCAAGCGGCGGTGTTGTGCGCGCCGTTGTTTGCGGTCTCGAGAAGTTGCAGATCACGAAATTGCCTCACGCCCGAGCGTCGAGCACGTGACCAAAAATACGAGTACAACCGCGAATTAGTACGCTTCACTTTCGCAATGATCATTGACTTGTGTGCCCAACAGCTGCGGGTGTAGTAAGTCGACCGTGCACACGCGCGCTTGCAATCTTTAATTTTCCCGCCAAGGAAGAAAGAAGCTCCGCGGGTAGGCTGAGGACTTCCGCGACTTGAATTCGCGTCGCAAGAATCGGTCAGCGAGCGACTCCCAGATCACTGGCGACTCGTTCGGGTCTCCCTCTCCGTGACGGATCGTGTCGCGCGACCGCTGCGAGTCGCCACTAGACTTGAGTCTCAAGTCTGGCCAGGAAAACGCTGCTGCGAACGAAACGGACGCAGCCATGAAGATCGAGGAGGCGCCGCGACAATACCGCGACAAAAAGCAGAGGATGTGGTAGGCAGCGCCTTCGCCAGCTCGCCAAGGAGCGGAAGGTTTACAAGAGAAATAAAGGAAAACATGTGCGCTCCCCTCGTGCGTCATCCCTGTTTACATGAACCCGACAGCGGAGGGTCGAGTTGGGGAGAGTTGAGTGTACTCCACCCTACCGAGTTTACATGAACCCGACCCGACGAGCGCAGAACCGGCTCTGGACGAGCGTAGGGCTCCTCGATGCCTTTTGCATACGCTTGGGTAAAGAAATCGGGTGAAGGGTGAAGAAATCGAAGGGAGCAGGTGGGAGGGGTGGTAGTCTGAGTGCCTTTGTGAACTGCACAAAATGCAGCGACGAACATCGACAGAAGCGTTGCGGTGCCGGGAGCAGCTGCGGGCCGCCTGCTCTCTGCGGGCGCGCCGAGAAGATACGGAACTGAAAAGGATCTATAAACGTTGGCCACGAGAGCTTCAGATATACGCACTTCATAGCGAAAGCCCCTATTTAATGCGGCCATTTTGCCGGGAAACGCGTTCTTCGTCAGATTACTGAAGAAAGCCTCGATAAATATAGGTGTTGCCTACCAGGTTAATTCTCACCTCCCCTTGGAGCTCTCAGTTCAGCTAAAAGCGCAAATTCGCCGAGCGCCTGTTAAAACGACTAAACTATGACGAACAGCGATATGGAAAACGACAAATTCGTGGGAACCGTCTTAACCAACAATTTCCCACCTCGCCTTTGGCATAACTTGACAGCTGCGAGAGCACGGCACGTTTTCGAGAACACTTATCAGGACATGTTATACAGGTCTCGTGGACAAAACAGGACTTCTGATAGCATTGTGCAGAAAGTGTAGCTCGGATCGAGGAGTTCCGTTTGTGTAGGCGTGCTGGAGGGCAGAAAAATGCGAAACATCGGCTGAAATGACATTCTACCTAGCCACAGATGGCCATCGCACAGATTTCATAAATAAAAGGCATAGAATATATTACTACTTGTCAAAGAATAGGCGGCATCCATTAATTTGCCCATGTTGTATTTATAAAAATTCTGAATTGTTGTTCTGTAAACCCCATATGTTCACGGGACTTGTATATGTGACCATCGGTCGGGCGCGCGTGCACGTTGCCTCGGAACAGTATAGCTTTCTCTGGGTTAGCTCCAACTCTCTCCATGCTCGAGCAGAAGAGTACGTACTGCCTGTGTCGTACGTTCCCCACTCAATGTCACCCCTACTACGTCTAAAGTATAGAGCTTCCTTTGTATATCCGTATATTTCTTTTTTCCCTGGCTATGGGACCCCCAGAAGAACCGTGTTGCGGAGGGCGTAGATGTGGTGACGCGTTCAACGCCTGTGCGTGTTCCTCCGTATTTGTCCTTGTCCGGCTACGCGCTGCAAAAACTTTGGTTTTTTAAGCCCTTGCATTGACCACCTCCGTGTCAATGGCCGCAAACCATAGATGTATGAAGAGGGAAGAGTCCCCAGAGAGCGATTAACGTTCCTCGTTGTTTGCTGAATATGCCACGACGCAGGTAAAAGCCTCCTACGCATATAAGTGTCATTGTCTTTTATAACCGTTCTGTTGAAGTCGATTTTGTGATCGCATCTGTTGCAGTGTTCGGACACCGCACTGGCTGACTATGCATTTGTCAAACGTCCGCTCTGTGTTGCTTCATGCTTTCCCCGAAGCTTTTCGTTTCCTCTACGTATGAAGCCGGGCAGACCGAGCAGGGGTTTTGCAGACCATGCTTTGAATATTTTCTTAAGGTGGCGGTCCTTCGGGCGAGAGAGGAGACGTTCGATGCTGGTTGCCAAACCCTTCCCTCTTCGCACATCCATGGTTTGCGAACATTGGCGCGGACGTCGTCAACACAACGGCTTAAAAAGCCAAGCTGCGCCTTGATTAGAATCACACCACAAAGAAGGAGCCCAGTCAGCATCAAACTGTCGTGTTTTTCTGTTAAAGAACATAGATTTGGTTCTTCACCTGTACCTTGAATGAGGACAATGTGCATTCATGCGACAAAGAGTTCAGAAAAGGAATAAATGTAGCATCCTGCTCACCATTTCCGCATTCGATACAGCAGGGTACTTTTCGATAACTTCGGCTATTGATGGCTGCGTGTCTTTCATCCACTACCTCGTTGATGCACTCGTCTGTTTCATCAAATCGGATAGCCTCGCATTATGAGGAGAGGGCCGCTTGACCTCTTTTTTTTTTTTTTATGAAATCTACGTGTTCATTGGCGATCAGTTTATCATGCAGAATTGCTGTGTCTGATGGGAGATTTGTAGTCTGAAAAGAAACACCAAAATGAAGAGCTGAAGGGCTGAAAAATCTACATGTACACAAAAAATGCAAGCCTAACATATACTATTTCCAACGTTTCTTTGAATTACGTTGCATCTTTTCTGTTACTACACCTACGCGACAAAGCTGTTTGCACTGCACTACTGGCCCAATCGCATTAGTCAGAACCACAGTGATTGTGCGAAACAACCCTATGCAAGGTAAGCCAAGGTAAGCCAAGGCAAAAACAATCTAAGCTGAGCGTTTTCTTCCTGTGTAAGCTATCCACAAAGAAAAAATGCGGTGTTCACGGAAATACTTGGTTAGAATGCCCTGGGATGAACATAGCCGAATTGCCGCAAACCTGCTTTCGATATTTATCCCTTTAATGAGAAGTATTTCTGAATGCTTGAAAATGCTCATGTAAGTCTGTAAGTCTTACTTTCCACTGAAAAACATTTCAGAAACTCATGTTTTCATCTGCCATTCTGATCGAGGCTAGATCGGGCAGGACATCAACGAATGCGCGTATCAAACATCGCCGATCGCTGCCTGTCACTCTGATAAAGGTGCCCTATTCAGGCGGCAGTCCACATTGCACATTTTAGGTTCGGAAATCACTTACCTCCATCCGTCCTCTCACTAAGGCATGACCAAAATCCGTGTTCTTCGAAGGATCCGCAACATGGGCCTGCGTTTGTCCTTTAACACTGATTATCTTCTTGCGCTCTTTAAACAATGGTATTCGAATGAACGGAATTCCGTAGCCATTCTAACACGTGGATAATGTTCTGATCATACGCCTACAACATGCTTTACAAACACGCACGCATGCGAAACGGGCAACAAGCGGCTTCCCGCGCGACTGCGCCCCGACGTAACACAATCGTGCACCCGCCAGGAGCCTCAACTGCTTCAACCGACGGCGCTGTCAGCGCCACCACCGCCTTCCACCGGTGGCGTTTGGAGGGGGAAGCGTAGCAGGCATGGCAACAGGAGCCGGCGCGCCGCTGCTGATAGCTGCTGGATTTCAGCCTGCCGTGGGGTTGACAGATTTTTTTTCGGGGCTCAAACATAGCTCAATGCATCAAATATTTTGAGTCTGGACATGTGCACCATGTGAAAGGCTTTCGCCCAGAAAACGGAAGCGAAGTGTCTGGCCGATGCATCGCACAGACGCGTGTCTCAGCGTCCTCGAAATGCATCAAACTGACAGTAATATTATTTCGTTCGCTGCAAGCAAGGTTTAAATTTTCCTTTTTCTACTCAGCTGTCAACCGTCCAGGCATTTCGGAGAAGCCAGCTGCAGCTGCAAGGCAGGCATTGCAGGAAAATGAAAACATGTTGCTGCTGTGACAGTGTTTTTAAAGCGCAGCGACAAGTTGCCGAAAACTAGTCATCCGCAAGCATGGGGAATACCAAGTTCCAGAAAAGTACCCGAAGTTTTCGAAGGTTACCAATTGAAACTAGAAGGAATCAAAAATTCTTCTCTCGCGAACAACATAACACTTTTATTTTTTTTTTTTTAATGTATACATTCTACTACGTAGGACAGTTATTTTCCTCATGCCACCTCACTCTGGCCACTTTCGGCAAGCTGCTGTTCGTGACGTTTCTGCTCAACGATGACGAGGAGGGATGGAAGCCGAGTCGATGGCGAAGATCGTGCATAGCCACTGCACAGCATATCGTGGGAACGCACCGCCGGCAGGTTTCACTCAGGTGAAGACGAGACGCCTCGTCCGCAGCGAGAGCAGCCGGCGCCGATCGCTCGCTTCAAACAACCACTGCCGTGTCCGCCAAGAACACAGAGCCCTTCCCTCGCAGTGTTGCCTTACGCGCGCTGCGGCGTCGCCTCCTCTATGGCCGTGTGAAAGTAAACACATGCAGGTTTTATAGGTCCTCCTTTTCGACTTGATCGTTTTGCTCACTTCACATACTTACTCTGTCTTATTTTCTGAGCTTGCTGGCATTTATATTGTATATTATTAATAAATGAAACACCTATCCCTACTTTTCATTTATTTTCCCTGTTCCGTTTTCACAGAAAGGTGATTAGGGGATCGGAGTTCGTGAATGTTACGCAAAAAGTGTTTAATGCTTCATCAACAAAGCATTGCCCTATCAAGTTCCTCTTAGGTGCGATATACAGGATGATTTTATTATTATTTTTTTTTTTAATGTTTACAGATCACTATTTTGAAATCTGACAGAGTAGCATCGGTGTGGCCTAATCATGCGCACAGTTAGATGGACACGTGCGTGATAGAACTTAGTGATTGGACAATTACACAGCAACTACATATAAATGGCTGCATGATAATATTGCACAATTGAAGGATGAGTCGAGAGGCTGAGCCGGGAGTTCTAAGTTTTCCTTGATTGGCAATGCAGTTAGAAAAATTTGGATAAAACGTACGCATTTCAGAGCTCGTTGAGCTCATGTCCCGGATTTCACATGTTTAAAATGGTGTCAAAAGCACTTGGATGCAGAAAATACGGAATACGCTTCCTTTCTTCAGCGTCCGTGCTGCGACGTCCTCTTATAAATCTGCAAGGCGGGAATCCAACTAACGAGCTCTTAAATGCCTAGGGCTGATGTTAAATTTTCTGAAATGCATAATCATTGCGAACGTTTTAAAACTGGACTCAACTTATATGTTTACGGCCTTCAGCTTTACGATATTTTTGCCTCTCAAAATGAAACTAAAAAGGTTGCCTATCTAATTTTACTTAGCCTTCGAGCTCTGTCCGCCTTGCTGTAATATCCATCTGCACAGGCCGCACGAAAGTTTCGCTCTTAGAGTTTAAAAATGGCACCTATAAGCGTTTAAAAAATTACATGTATAAAGGGATGCTTCAGTTACTAACTTAGGCATACGAGGTAGTAACAGAGACGTAGTAGTAAAAAAGTTAGTAACGGTCCAAGAACTTACCAAGAAATTAGCAACGGGAAACAAGAGGTTAGCAATCGCTGCAGTTACTAACTTTTCGCTCGTTAGAACGTTAGTAACGGTCCTAGCAGTTAACAATTGCAAGCAAAACGTTAGTAACTCCAGCCGTTACTGTTTGCTTGCAGGTGCTAATTTTCGATGGCGGGGCTCCGTCTCACAGGGTTGGCGGCCCTATTCCAGGGCACCACTGAGTTTTGCTGCTCGCTGGGCATAGATGACCAGTCCTCTTTGGAGGATTTGGTTGCCGCTGGAACGCCATATTTTCGAAACTTCGCATGATAGCGGCAGCTTTATCATCGAAATCGGCCGCCGCGCCATTGCGCGCAATGCTTCCGAACTGGCGAGTGGGACCCAACATGCCGCCGCATAGAGCACTGTCTCCATCCTGAAAGCGGAAGCGAAAGGTATCGAAACCCCCTAGACGAGCGAGACGAGCGACGATTACGGCGGCACTATGGGTCAAACCACTCCCAGCGCGGGAGTTGACTGGACTCGACCTCTCGTCTTCTCGACCCGACCCGACTTGGTTTACATGAACCCAGCAACCGGCTTTCGACCCGATAATTTAACTTGTCGTCGGGTCCATGTAAACGCCGCTGCCGCGGGTCGACGGCGATCCTTCCTCGGAACCGCTCCGGAGTGCTGAAGACGAGTAGTCGCTTACCATGTGGTGAGCCTTCGCTTTCACAATGGCTCCTCACAGCTGGTCTCGAGAGAGAGCGCGTGCTCTTTCTTACGGCCTTCTCAATCACCGCGGGAGCAGTGGGAACGTTTCCCCTTGAGTTACGCTCTCCACCGCCGCAAGGGGCACGACCTGCTCGTTCGCTCCAACGTTTATAGATCCTTTATAACAATCCTTTGTAACAACAGGGCAAACTGCAGCTGCTGTAAATACCTTAATTGCCGTCCTGGGCAATAATTGCTGTGGCTCTATTCCCACATAGCAATAGCTATACATATTTCATGCCGAAATGCTTATGCTTTAGCTTGCATGTTACAGCCCTGAACTGCTTCCAAGGAATCATTCATTTGTGAGTGAGCTGTTTTTCTTATCAGGTAATGCCATTAGTCTCCATTTCCTTTTCACACCTCTGTCCCATATTTCATTTTAATTTTCCTTTAGGAGGATTGGGTGGGAGTCGTAAGAAAGCTTGCATTTGTTCACACTAGCGGCGATTCATTGTAAGTTCCTCTTCCATAATTGCTATCTTTCCCGGGTTGCATTGGTTCAGGCTTTATAACAATTTTTTTTTTAGTCCTTTTCTGTATACTTGCCCGGACCGTCATATCATTCCTTTTTAAACGTTTGTTTGTTTTGTTTTTTTTTTTTCAAAATTCGTGATTTTAACGCCAGGTGCATGTCGCAATTTCAGACTTCCGTCTTTTATCTGCACTGTACGCATATACCTCGGCATCAACGGGACCGGTGCGGGCTACTTTTGCACCTATAACTCTTTATTGGGCTGACCTGCGCCCGCAAAACAATGAAGCGAAGCGACTTCGTCAATAGCAACAGTCGTGCTCATAGGTCGTCGAACTATAAATGCACGTTGAATTCGGCAGTGCTCAATTTAAATCCGGTGTAGAAACAGCGAAGGCATACTGGAAAAGTCAGAAAAGTGGACAGACGATTGCGGTGGCAGCTGTGAACCGCGCGAGCAAAGGCCAATTCAAATTTTCGGTGGTGGCCATGTAATCACGCAAGAACTCTACTGAAGCGCTACTCATTTGGCAGATGATGCGAGCCCATGAGCACAGCAAAAATCATGCCATGGTGATCCTGATGCAAGCGAACTGCGCCGAGATGCCGAAATCGGTAGACCCCGCAGCACGGGTTGCGCGCGAGCTTTGAATGTCATTTGAGGGAGCATGCTATTGAACAGAAGGCGATGCCCGGGCGCGCCTATCGGGGCGCTGGAACCGTCCGGTTGACCGGCAGTCGGCAAGACGATCGTACAACACATCAGCGGACAGAAAACGCGCGTACCGCAGGCTTGCGGAACCGGTCGAAACGCGAACGTACAGCGGCCTTAAGCCACTCAACGTGAAGGGTCCAGGGGGTAAGAAAAAGCAATATCAGTTCAAAAGGCTGATGATTGAAAAAGGTTTGGGCATTGTTGCAGTCAAGAGACCAAAGTGGAAATCGAGGGCAACACATGACAGCATGGCACAACATTTCAGTGCGATATATGATGTATGTGCAGGGACATCGACTGGTTGCATAATATTTGCGCGGACTCTAGGTTTGAATCTTCAAAAAACTTATTGAGGACTTTTAGTTTAGGTTGCCGTGTACCGCTACCTCGCGAGCGTCAGTGCGTATGAGCAGATCACCCCACAGAGGTTTCGGAAGGTGAGGGGGTTCTGTTTCTTATGGGAGACATCAACTGCATAATCGAGAGTGAAGACAGATTGAATTTTAATGGCAGACTAAACGTCACTGAAGAATATTTTTTCCGAATCACCAAATTCCGAATCAGCGTCGAAACCTGATAGACATAGCGCACTTAGCACACGGAGGAAAGTTTGAACATTTTACCCATTTTCAGGGTACGAGCCAAGCGACCATAGCTTAGTAATGGTTTGTATACAGAAAGAAGGGTTAGAAAGAAGCTGGAGTCCGGGGACATGGAAGCTGAACGAAAATATATTACGGGATGAAATATTTTTAAACGAGACGAAAAAGGAAACAGAAATTCTTTTGGCTCTAGATGCAAGAACCATGTGTGAGAAGCTGAGAAGGGTAGTTAATATGAAAGGTATAGAAAGAGAGTGTCAACTCAAAGTTATTGATCGGAATGAGGGAAGAAGTGCAAGACTGAGTTTGATAGAGCTGGAGACTGATGCCCTGGTATGTTCAGGGCCGAAATTATTAAAGCAAAACAAAAGCTCGAAAAAAAAAAACGATGAAAATCATTTTCGAGGAGCGATAACTTTTGCCCGCTCAGAAAAACTACTGGCAGGAGAAATACCGACAAAACGGGCTTTATCTGATGAAAAAGCGTATGCTAGGTCCAGAGAGATATCAGAGGTTGAGCATAATGGCGCGATAGCACGGGACCAGGAAAGTATCACAAATGCTTTTTGAAAAATACTTTACACAACTCTTCGATCATCGAACACCGGATAAGACAGGATTCCAAGATGATTTCCTCTCTGTTATGCCAACATTGAACAAATATATCACAAGGCAGCTCGAAAGAGAGATTACCGTTAGTGAAGTGGAAAAAGCCATAGAAGATATAAATCCCGGCAAATCACCGGGTCCGGGTGGGCTGAGTGCTGCCTTCTACAAGAAGTTCAAGAATGTGTGGCCATAGCCACACAAAGGGTGTTCACAGAATTCTCTAAGCGCAAGTCTCTGCCGCCGTCGTTCACCCATGCCCACACGGCTTTAACACAAGGACGATGTTATCCTGGGCACTGTTACAGGTTATAGGCCTACCACATTGACAAATGTTGACTACAAAGGTCTCATGAAGGTGTTCGCGAGAAGGCTCCGGTCGGTAATTAAAGATTTAATCGGGCCCAGACATTCGGGTTAAAGGACAGAACTGTATACACAAATATCCATGTCGCTAGAAGCGTATTAGAACTTTGCGACAGTGAATTCCTCAGCGCTGCCATGTTTCAGATTGATTTGACGAAGGCTTTTGATGGAGTGCCGCAAGAAACGCTTTTCCTTTCGCTAAAGCATGTAGGTTTGGGTTCCATCATATACGAAGAAGTCAAAATGGCTTATAGAATTGCACCACAAACCTGATCATAAAACGTGAATTAACGAGGCGTATAGAGAGAGAGAGAGAGAGAGAAAACTTAATTGTCGGGAGTAGTCTTACTGGGTCTGAGTGGAGGAGCCAAGTGGCCGTTAGTTGCGCCCAGTTGTATATCGGCGCTCGCGTTATGCAGCACTTCCTCCCAGGATTCAAGTAAAGTTCTCTCTTCTGTTCATCAGTGTTGCCCCCCCCCCCCCCCCCCCTCCCCTTGGCCTTTGCGCTTATTTTGCAGCCAATTATCCGCTTTATGAAAAGCACAGGCCTAATCGAAAGACTATGAGTTTACAGTTAAGTGATATGACTGTGACGTGATGTGATGTGGCATGTCTGTTATGTGACTGTACTAACTTCAACCATCCCTCTCTCACAACTTTTATATCCGCTCACCCCTTCCCCCAGTGCAGAGTAGCAAACCGGTTGCTTTTACGGGTTGACTTCCCTGCCTTTCCTCCTCATCTTCCTCCTCTTCCTCCTCCTCCTTGGAGCCAATAAGTCGAAACGTTTTGCAGAGTGATGAGCTAAGGGGATTCGGCCTACATGCAAGCGAGGTCCGAGTACTGGCCTACGCGGATGATGTGGCTTTTTTTTTTTTTTTTTCACGGGACAGGGAAAGCATCACGGCTATACAAAAAAAATAACTCAAGAATACTATGACAAAAGCGGCAGTATGCCGAATTTATCAAAGTGTGTGGGATTGTGGCATGGCTGGTGGGATAAGTCACCAGCCGTTTTTTAGAAAGTCGAATGGTCTACCACGCCAAGCACTTATCTTAGAGTGCCACTGGCTGGACCTGGAGCAAAAAGGAAGTTGAGATGATAGAGTGCACGACTCGGTAGGATGGCCGCAACTTGTCGGTATTCACACAGGCTACAGTCTGCAATGTGTTTTTCTTGTTGCAAAAATTGTGTATATTTTACAAGTCCTGTATTGTATGCGGCGGATTTCCAAAAACTCCATCGCATTTTTGCAACTCTTGTGTGGGGAGGCAATTGGGAGCAAACGTCCTGAACGGCCTCTTTTGAAGAGTAGGTGATGGGAACTTTGTAATTTGTAGTTAAGGCAGATTGTGCTGTGCTTCATGTTTCTGCGCAGACAAAGACATCTCTTTCTTCATTTTTTCGTTGTCCAGCACATGCTGTCGAATGCTTACCGGATATAACCGGCTCATTAAGTAAAGAGGTCGTTATGGTATGTCCCGATATCTTCGAGAGCTGGTAACCGCTTATCGTTTTCTTGCCACACGTTTTACTCAGGAGTATTTGCACATGGTAAAGAAAAAGCGTCTAACGCAGGACCTCGTGGACATTGGTCTTGCGACAGGTTTTAAAAGATACATCTGGTCAATATGTTTTGAGAAGAGTGAGAAAGATGGTCGTTCCTGCAACCAAGTCATTCTTCTTCCATCTACACACTAGTACCCTACCTTTTAAAACTTGGTTATATCAAAAATGAATTTATGCACCATGAGGGACAAATTGTTTCCTGCGTGACAAATCAGAAATAATTGAACACATTTTCATTCATTGTAATAAAACTATCTTTTTTGGGGACGTGTTACTTTCTCTTACACCGCAAGGTATAAAATTATTTCCCGTTCACTGCCATGCAGTACCACACGATGCCATGTTGTTGTTGGGACTACACTCTGTATGGCGCAGTGCTATGGTTTATCGAAATTGTGACACTGGAGCGAGATCTGTGTATGAATACTTTGTTGGTAGTATTGAGCTTGAGTACTTTGTAAATAATCTGTGTGCATAACCGCATGTAATAAATACCGCGTGTTAAAAAAAAATACACGATGTGTTGAAAGATGCAGACTGTGGTGCTGAAACAGAGTTTGTGTTTGGAAAGTTGGCACAAATGAAACGACTTCATTTTTCACGGCCAGTGGATGGCCTAGCGAACTTGTAAACATAGGTGATATATATTTTGTAATTATGTACATATAGCAATAAAGAAAAAATTCCGGGTGTGGCGCAGATGGAGCTCGGTTGGGGATCCAGGGGATGGATGTTCGATTCCTGCTGAAGACTTTTCTTTTTCTTTTTTTTTTTTTTCATGAGGAGACTGGCTCAAATGCGTCGCCAGCTGTGGCGGCTCAAGGTCAGTGCGGTCACGGTGAAGGTGCGACCACGACGAACGTGCGATACCGGCGAAGAAGCAAGGTGGCTGTGTGGCTACAAAAAGGAGAGGCGCGCGCAGCGGTTATGCAATCTTTTTGGTGCGGAGGTCAATTGCTTCGTCGCCAGTTATTTATTGATGACGCTTTTACATGTGCGACACAATAGGTGTGTGCTGGTCAGAATACACTGCAGTGTCTGCTTCCCGACTAAGTGTGTATGTGACAAGTAAAATCGCTTGCGGCGGTCTTTCTGACAGAGCTGTTATAATGAAAATGTCTGCACATCTTACATCTGGGTCGAGAACAAAGATGTGGGGGAGTTGGATGCTTGTTACGGAGTTTAGATTGCACTAGAATGCCTGTGAGGATTGTGTTACATTTTTATGTCACCCTTGCTGCGCCGTTGTTGTCTTCTTCTCCTCTTTGTCACGTTTTTGTTGCGCACTTATAATACTGTCCGTCGTGGTTCACCAACTCGCCCAATCAGCCACCCTACTACAGTTCTTATTTTCCCCAGGCGATTATTGCGTGTTAGCATGCGGTGGAGCTTGAGCAGAGTATTGTTTACGTGCGAAAGGGCGCCGTTGGGAAAGAAGGCTGGCATTTAATATGGGCTTTTAGTCATTTTTTGAGCGCATTTTGCATTTTAGGGTGATTCCTTTTAGTAGATTCATATTCAAGGAGCTACATGGGTACTTTATTTGAATTAGTGTTGCTTTCAACGACTTAAGTTCGTTCAGTTAGTTACTACGACTGGTACATATTCTTCGGAGCCGTATCTTCTGTGCTTCAAATATGCCTCTCTTACAATGTCTTAGGTGATGACCGATACATCATAGGTATGGTTGTCGATATGTTCGTTTTCTGTGTAAAGAAATTCTTAGATTTTTATTTGTACAGGACAGCATGGATGTCGATAAAATTGATTTTCAATCTGGGGGACTGAGAACTAAAATTAATGCTGCTGGAGTAAATATCAAGATAGGAGGGGAATAATCGAATTATTTCTGATTCATGTTGCCATATTATGATGATGTCAATATTGAGCCGGTATGTGAACGCTTTTCAAGGAATGAATTTAGTAACCTAGTTTCCAGAACCACATGAATATGTTTGCCAGCGTTGGGACGAACAGAATATCCATGTTAGTTCCGGATATTAGAGGTGATATGATGGATCAAATTGGGGGAAAAAAAATCGTGTGGACTATTTTAAGCCGATAAATTCCAGATTCATATCAGTACGAATTTTTTATCAGCACTCGAGAAAGGGCGTCGATACCTTCATCGATATAAATTGATGCATCCTTTAATGTCAAAATTACAAACGTTGATTAGTTCATTTTAGTTAATTAATCATTTAGTCAAGTTGTATCCCGTACATATTTCCGTCTGGCTGTACAATCCACCTGCACAGACAGCACTGACGTATATTGTGCACGGTTCAGTAACAGTTAGGAATTAAAACACCTAGTATATGTACTACATGCAGTGATTATCGTCATCATGGCCAGGAGAAGTGCGCTTGCTTGACCCGCACCTGTTCGACCCACAC
Source organism: Amblyomma maculatum (assembly GCA_023969395.1). Classification (NCBI taxonomy): domain Eukaryota; kingdom Metazoa; phylum Arthropoda; class Arachnida; order Ixodida; family Ixodidae; genus Amblyomma; species Amblyomma maculatum. The sequence goes on along the minus strand of JAJIZL010026709.1, from coordinate 18,227 downwards.
GGAGCCCACGAGACGTGGCTGGCTTTGTGCGCCGCCGGCGCCCGTACCTTTGACGTCCAAGGGCTGCTTGTGGCTCGGCGGCACACATTACTTGGACGCCGAACAGCGCTGGTGGCACTGGAGACGATCCTTGGGGACTGCTTTAACCTTGGTACCGGTCAACTTCAGAAGGCTGCTCCTATACACAAGATTCGGATGGTCGACATATAGCCGTCGGCGCTTCTGCACGGCAGTTATCCTTCGCCGCCGTGACCAGCCGAGCATGATTCTTCTCTGCTGACATTCCCTAAATGCTGCCATGGCGTTTAACTACCACAGGATCTATGGTAGAGGCAGGCTGCCGGAAAGCAGCGGGCTTCCTGTATCACCAGAAGTCCTCTTCAATAACATCTTCGACAGAGTGGTTTCAGTTCTGTCACAACACGATCGTTCTTACGCCCGTCGATACAACCACGCTCTGCAGATCCCCAGCCCTTCAAGGCGCTCTACCATGGTAAGAAGCCCACTACGTTCACGACGACCGCCCTGCCGCTATCGAGCCGGCATTGAGCGTTCTAAGCACGTTGTTAAGTGAAGTGTGCCCGAGGACGAAGAAAATCAGGGTGTCGCGGAAGATGCAGTACCTGAAGAATCAGTTGAACCGTTGGACAGCGTACTGGACACGGAAACCACCTACCAAGCGACCGACTCGCTCACAGGCCCTCAAGGCTCATTGAGTGCATGCGCGACTGAGGGGCAGTTCACAAACTGACACCTCTGAATTCAAGCTCGTTTCCGGCTGCTTTACTACGATCTGCATTCCAAATCTTCCGCCCGGCCTCAAACGCATGACGTTGCCTAGACATCGATCACGCCATATTTGTCGACGTCCTTGTTCGAAGCGAGTAAGGCAGATGGTCCTTGCAGCATGGATGACTAAAGTCGATATGAGCGGAACTCATAGGCCGCGCTCATCACCTCTTTCCAAAAGTGCCGGGATGGAAAGTAACTGAGTTGGACTGAAGAGCCTGTTCCTTTCACTACGCTGAAATATTAAAGCCAACCGTCTTTTTGGGGCCCGTAGCTAAAATTTGGTCGAGTTGTATTAACTGCGTGTGTCAGCTCAACACATTACATCACATCTTATAAAGTAAGTATACGCGTGAAGTAAGACTGACAGCTTCTATTAGGGCGCTTTAGCTGTTGTGGTTATTGACCATTTGATTTAGAAGGCAGTTACCGCACGAATATGTTTGTGGGAGGTGGATACAGTTGATTTCCAAACAGAAGAAATTGCCGGAAACAAGCCTGGAAAATTATGAGTTGCCAAGCTACTTATGAATAGAGCGTGGTAAGAGAGCATTCGAGATTCATGCTTGCATGTGATAACTAAGCCCCCATACGTCAATAAGACAAGCATGACCAGCGATAAGAGAAGTCACTCGCAAGGAGCCCTTTTTGCAGGGTGTGGTCGGAGATAGGAACAAGTCCAGCCAGAAGTTCCCGGTCGCGGCCATTTTCTGCCTATCGGCGCGCCGCCGCGCGGGCGCTTCCTTGGAGACTGCGGAGCCGAGGTATCGCCACGGCCGCACCTGCCCGGTAGCTACGTTTAGCTAGCCTTCGGGTGCTAGTGCCAAAGATATTTTCACCGCACGGTTGTGTTGGAGCAAGCTTATTTGCATTGTCGTAGAGTTAAAATCGCCTCCTTATTAGTGGGACTTAGTTTGATGTTCACGTTAACAGTGTTGGTACTCAGCATGCAGCTGCGCTATAATGCTGCCATTTTGATGCCTTACTGACGAGAAAACGTTTGTGAAGCATTACTCCTGCGTACGACTTGCATATTAATTCCACTTCCAATGAGTTCTTCTTCCTTCATACCAGCCATTTCGAACCTCACCAATTAGGCTGTGCTGTCATTTGCGTGGTGTGTGCAAGTAACGCCAACAAGTTATCGCGCTGTGCTCATATGAGTCGAGAAGCTAACAGCAAGCAAGTTTTGTTGCGCTTTATTTATAAACACCGCCGCATTAGGATCGTTTCTTTTTATCCCTGGAAAATCTCGCGACTATCAAACCGTAGCGCCTGCATGCCAAGCATGATACTTTTTTTTTTAAATCCTGCACGTGGATGTCGTACATGCCGAAGCAAGAAACGTGCAGCAAAGAAATGATAACTGGAACATGGCAACTCAATTTTCATGTGGTTTATAGAGTTTAGCGTCCAAAAGTAGCGTCGGCTATGAGCTACGCCGTAGTGAAGTGCTCCGGAAATTTAACGAATAACTGGGGTTCTTTAACATACGTACGCTGACATTGCCCACTGCGCCTTCAGCTTTGTCTTCATCGAAGAGCGGCCATAGCTTTCGTGATTGAACCCATGTCTTCCGGCTCAGCATTCAAGAGCCCTAACCACAGAGCCACCGCTGGAGGGCACAACACCGTTTCTCGATTTCTTCTAAGTTTTAACAAATATTAACACATGGGCGGCTGAATACGAGTATATTCTATTTCGATGCTTTCGGTGCGTGTGAAAGAACCGTTTAGCCGTTCGGGCCAGGTCATAGCATGTAATGAAAAAGTGTTTTTGTTGGGTCTCAGGCAGATACTAACAACAAAACAGCTACTATGCTCAACCGTTTTACACGCGACTTCTCTCTGAAATAAGGAAATAACAATTCGGATTGCTTATAGTCGGAGTGCCGACAGCGCAAAAATAAAATAAATAAGAAGAAGAAGAAAAAACGGGAACGTAGGTCATTGTCTTTTTTTTTTTTTTTGGACCTACACAGTTGATTACGGAACGACAAACGAAAGCCAAAGATGAACCACTGGTGGCCGAAAACACACGTTTTTCCTCAGTGACCTTCAGCGCGAAGCTCGCCGATCCGGTTAAATCTCAGACCATGGAGTCCGATCCAAAATTCTACATTTTCATGTGCAAAATAAAAAAGTAAGAAGCAAAACGTGTGCATTTATTACATGTGGAGGGCAGTCCCAGAAAAAAAAACGCCACCGCTGCGCATAAACGGCGATTTACAGTTGGCAACCTGCATGGTAGACTATCTTCGTATATTGAGTGTACGAGAGAACAGTGCGCTTCAAGATGCTGTACTACTATCTGGTACAGGGATGAATTTGAGTAGCGTGGCACAACACACATCTACATGCTAAGTGATAGAGCGCGTTAAACGACAGTATTGAAGAACGATCGCTCACGAACACGTATTCAACGCGAGGCGCCCGCGCGATGGATGGATGGATGGAAAAAGTTTATTGCTCTATTTTACAGTGGTTTTTGCGGCTTCAGATGGAGTCTTCCATCTTTCTTTTCTTCAGGGTCGGTTCCCCTAGTCCAGGGCTCCTCTGGGGGTAGCTGCCCTGCGTGCACGCGCTTACTAGGCCTTGTTGGGCTTTCATCATGTCGCTGGATAACATCCTCTTCCTTTGTTCCGCACTCGGGCTTTCTATTATGGCTAGCTCGTCTATTTTCTGGCAAGCCCATTTGGTATGGTATAGAGTTTGCTTGTCTCCACACCACGGGCACTCGCTCTCGTAATGCGTGGGCAGATTTTGCTTTGCATGTTTAGGCACGGGAATGTTCCCGTTTGTAGCTGTCTCCATGCTACGGCGTCTTCTCTATTTAGTTGTGTGGGGGGTGGGTATTTTCGTCTGATCCCTCTGTAGTAGTTTAGCATCTCTCTATAGCTATGGACTACCGGCTCGGGTTCCTCAGTGGGGTCTGGATTGTTGGATGCTCGGTTTGTTGCGTACCCTCGAGCTATCCTATCCGCCTCATGATTTCCCGTAATGTAGATATGTTCCGGCACCCAAACTATCGTGTGTTTGGCCTGGTTGTTTTATGTTTCGCCACTTGAGCGGAGGATGTAGAGCGCGCTGTCCCCTCTCGTCGCGCGCACCCGGCAGATGTCGCCTCATGTCGACAGTAAGAGCGCGCTAGCAGCCTGTGCGTGAGGGTAAACAAATTTGGTCTATAGAAGGCGGCACCTTTTGAGTGCACACTTCCCAGTGTTGAAGACAAAAATTTAACTCAGCGTTCTGTCACGCACCTGTTCTGTTCGCTTCCTTAGGCATTGAACGGTCAAAATACTGCCGACGAGGGGAGACAAAAAGGAAAGAATTGAGCAGCGTAGGGTCTGTTTGGCTACGTTGCACATGGGGACGAACTGACTGGCACGAAGAGCGAGAACATTTCGAAACGGACGTAACAGGCCGATGACAACAGAGCTATTTAGCTTGCCGGAGACATACTAGCGTCGACGTATACCGACCGCTTTGCCGGGCCCCTCCTGCGGAGGCGCATTAACAGGGTGGGTGCACTCGCGGCCATTGCTCTTGCGTGGGATCGAGGGGTCCGGTAAACCAGTATACGTCTACATTATTACGTCTCCGGCAAGCTAAATTTCTCTAATAGCAGACTCAACGACTTTCATACCATGCACTGGGTGCTGCTTGTACCCCCCCCCCCCCATGTGTTGCACCCCTTCACTTCTTCCATGCTGTTATATAGGTTAAAGGTTCTCCTGCGAATGGTGTTAACCTTACACCAGAAAGAGAGTTGGGCTCCTATTCTGGTTGTGTGCTAGCCCGCTGTCGTTTTAGGCCTGCTTCGGTCGTAGTTAGCGCAAACATTATGATGTAACCGTTCTTTGTCCTGCGTTCATGGTGGTGCCATACCAATTCGCCTCCCGTTTAGCATCCAGCTGCTTGTCAAATTGGAGGCTAGTTCGCGATAGGGATTTGAAATGATGACACGTGTACCTCCATATGTATGCCGTTGATTGTAAATATAGATGTCAACTTAGAATTGAGACAGACACTGCGTCTTTCCTTTCCCTAAAACGAAACAATTAATGTCAAACTCTGTGCTAGTCTCTCGGCGCTAAATCGCCAAGTGAAGTCATGCCAATCCATGCCGGTTTAAATGGACTTAAAATCCGGCTTATTTTTTTCTTCTTCATATCCTGCAGCAGGCCATCCGCTTTTCGATGGAGGCGAAGATTAGAGTTGTCTCTGTGCTGTGTAATGTGAGTGCACGTTAAATATCCCCAGATGATAGAAATTATTCCGTAACCCTCCTCAACGGCAAATATTTCTCCTTTCACTCCCACCTTCCTTCTCCTACGACGCTGTTCAGGTGTCGACATAGCAGTGTGAGAAATATATGGCACTTTTCCTTTTCTATAAACTAATTTACATTTATATACTTCAGAAGCGTTGTCGGCTAGCCAGCAATTTTAAGCTTCTTAGTCTCATTATCGAGGCTTGTTACGGCCTGTTGGGAGTATAGTGCTTGCGATGGAACTTTTGATGGAGGAGGTTGTCATATCGTTTCCCATTCTTGCAATAGCTCGTTCGTAAAGGAGGAAACATTTATTAATTCTAGATTCTTAGATCGAGCATGGCTCCGCTCATACTCTAACTCATACCTTTTACGCACGCAGTGCAAAAAAGTGACTGAATTTTTCCGGAAACAGTACAAAATATGTGTCGTTTCGTCGTAACGATAGATTTTTCCGTCTTGTAATATACCCTTCCGCAGAGCTATCATAGTCTTCTGCAGTTCTTCCAGTACGATAAACAAAGACGAAACTGCGCTTTTGCAACATGATTCCGATAACAGTTTGGCCTGATACCTTGATGAATGTGGTGCAAACGATGATTAGAGCTCTGGAAGTATGCTGGCGATATGCTGGTGGTGAAAAAAATGCAAGGCTTGTTGGAAAAGAGATGGACAAGATGAGGTTAGAGGTCATGAAGGCAGCGGCATATACGCCTCGAGGGAGGTCTCCTAGTCAATGTCGTAAGCTCTCAACGCTGGTCCCCCTCCAGCGGGATTAACTGTAGCCTTTGTCCATGTCTCCCTAGGCAACACCCTCTAGTCTAGAGATTGCTGCCCTAGGCAGGCCAGCTTCTCCCTTTGGTTTCTTCCGGGAACTGAACACTAGTCGTCAGTACGATGCTCTTTGTCACCTCCTGGCATGAGAGGGGAGGATCCTTTCGTGCTTCAGTTGCAGGGACGTCCCTATTTCCAAGGCATTAGCTAGAGGGCCTCCTTCGAGGGGCATTCGCCGCTGATCATGGCGGTGCGCTACTGTAAACCTTGACGGAGACATGGGAACCATGCTCCATGCTCCAAGATACATCGTTTTTTCCAGGACACAGAAACGACACAGGTCGTCAACTAGGGCCCTACCTGTTGAAAAGACTGTTCGGTACCTGAAGGATAATGCCTTGAATATCGTACCGGCCGATAAGGAGGGAGGCTTCTGTGTCCTGGAAAAAACGATGTATCTTCACAAGGCTTCAGAAGCGATCGACCGCTACAAATTTCAAAGAGTGTAAAAAGCTTTCACTCGCAAGAGTTAAGACAAAGGCAATGAAGTTTATAGAGGCTTTAAAGCTGGATGGGCTAGTGCACTCTGTAGAGAAAGCTGAGAAGTTATCCTTAAACATGTTCTTCAGTGCCAAGACACACAAAGATGCATGCCCATTCCGAGTGATTGTTTCGGAAAAGGGATCCTGGCAGCAAGCCGTAGCCAGGTTCTTGCAGGATAAGTTGAGTGTTTTAGACATTGACGATCCCTTTAGGGCAAAAAATTCGGACGAAATAATTGAGTTTTTAAAATCAAACAACAACAAACGCATGGCAGCTCTGTCAGTAGATGTAAAGGACTTGTATTATTCCATACCTCACGAATCCCTCTTAAAAAATGTCCGCGATTGTATTGACAGCCATGGTGCAACAGCCTTCCAAAATAATGCAGGTTTATCGGTTGACAACTTCGTCGAACTGTTAACAATGTACCTGACTTCCACGTATGCGCAGTGGAAAGATATGACAGTAATTCAAAAACAAGGAGTATGCATTGGATCGTTCCTAGCACCATGTCTTAGTGACATCTTTTTAGCGACACTTGACAAGATGCTGCATGAATGCCTTCGCGACACTAACGTTTTAAAAGTTTTTAGATTTGTTGATGATTTCATTGTGTTCGTAGGTTGTGACAAAGAATCTTTTGCGGCTAGTGTACATAAGCATCTAACGACGTTTGCAGAGTGCCTAGCACCATTAAAATTGACGCACGAGTTACCGGAAGATAATTTCATTAGGTTTTTAGATATAGGGCTTCATTTTTCAAGTGAACACGTATGTTGGGCCTTCGAGCCCAGAGGCAACAAGCCCGTATTTTTTTTTTTTTTTTTTGCTTCCCTTCAGCTCGGCACACTCCAAAGCCGTAAAACGAGGCATTGTGAGATCGTGCCTTTCCAACGCTCTGAGCAAGTCCTGCCTGCATTTGGTAGGACGCAGCTTTGACATCCAGTTGCAGCGCCTTTCAAGCGCAGGTTGCCAACCGGGCTTGCTGACATCAACGGCCGAGAACCTGCTGAAGAAACCAGCCAGCATGCCCGATCAAATTGACCAGAAGAAAGTGGCGGTTATTCCGTACATTCACGGAATCTCGCACAATATTAAGAAGATCGGTACTAGGGCTGGTGTTAGAGGGGTTTTTACCGCTCCAGAAAAACTCTCCAGGATTTGCAAGAGAGTGAATGCGGAGGAGGAGGGCGTCACTTGTTCGAAACGTCACCAGCATCGCTTCGTGGCCTGTAAAAAGATCGTTGTGTACTCGATACCGCTTGCCTGTGGTAAGCAGTATATTGGCCAGTCTGGGAGGTGCCTTAATGATAGCCTGAGGGAGCACGCTAGAGATGTCAGGAACAATTCAGGTAGCAAAATGATTGACCATATTTGGAACTGCCGCAACTGCACTCCCGCGCTCGGAAAAACGTCAGTACTGCGCCGGTGCAAGACTCAACTTGGAAGAGAGATAATTGAGGCTAATGAGATATAAAAATCGGGTAGCTCGTGTGTCAGCAATCCTTCAATTTTGCTCTAAAAAAAAGAATTCAGTTATCTTGCGCAGAATTAAAACTCGAAGCATGCATTCACTCGTGCGATGATGGAATCTGTGCTGATCTGATATGTATGCGAAGTCCCTTCTTTTCTTCTCCTTGTTGATAAGAGCAGCTGCTGTATTTAAGCAAATGTTCCGTCAATAAAAACCTGAGTTGTTAGTAAGCGCTTGTCCTGTCTACCTCGTTTCTTTTGTGTCGTGTTTTTTGCGCAAAAAACAGAATGCTAAAAAAAAATGGCAGCCTGCTTCGTTTTCATGCAGTCCTTATACATTCAAGCGCCGGGGGACTCAGATCCCTCTTAAATACGGGTAGGGAGTCTCGAACCCCACAAGGCCCCCTGACTTTAAGCCGTGGGTACATGGCATAGTACTGGTGGCCGAAACCCGGAAACAGTGCTGGATTATGGAACACCATATTGCCGCATATACTATTCAAATCTGTATATGCTACAGCCGCTGGCATGCGGCCTTATCAGTGTGATTGTAGCGCACAGACTGATTCTGTACTCTTTGCTTGTTCATGCTTTGTCGCAAAACACAGCTTTATCATTTTCTTTGTCACGCAAGATGCGCCGAGATATATCTCGAGGATTCCAGCCACTCACGTTTGTTTCCGCAATGTTCTAGGTTATGACAATCACCGTTAGTGGTTTCATCTAGACGTTTCTTCGCCGCTTTTAAATTGAGCGTTGGCGCGTGCGACGGGCATTCTTGGTTCGACAACCGACGAATACGTTTGCTGTTATCGCCGCTACCGATTGCTTAGTTTTTTTTTTGCGGGCGCACGTCAGCCCAATAAAGTGTTTCATTCGAGTGCAACGCCAGTGTCTTCATTTGTGGCTACCGAGCTTGTCACCACTACGTCACAATTTTATATGTAATAGATAGCCGGTAGCATGGGCCGAATTTACAGAACTCAAATTGCGTAATTACGCAGTTGTAATTGAAAACATTTGTAACGAACATGACACCGGACATCCATTTCGAAAAATTTATTGAATTTGCGGGTAATAAACTCTATTTGCGCACACAGTTGAACGTATTTGAAGTCCCCGGCAAGCAAGAGCGGATGACCGGCAGCCAAAACGGCTGATAGCGAAGCAAATATTAATTGGTCAAAGCCAAGTGGATTCTGCGACCCGCCTTTCAAACTCAACCTCGACATCGCCAAACCTCATAAAATTGGACAATGCCACCCTGCTTTTAACAAGAAAGGAGCACCTCCGGCGCCGTACACATGCTCTTATACCTCCGTGTACGGTAAGCCTCCTCCGCGGTCTAACCCGTGCAGAGGAGGTGGCGCTTCGGAGGATTAGAGTTGGGGTGGCCCTAACACCAGCAGTGATCCGAAAGTGGCCACAATTTCGGTATTTATATCCACACCCTGGGTGCCCCATCTGCAAGTCTAGAAATATAGAAGCTGACGTCCATCACCTACTGTGGGATTGTCCAGCGTTGAAGCCAACGCGGATCCGGCACCTGGTGGCAGCTGGCCTCTCCCCCCATAATCCGCAGTCATATGCTGTTTGGACACTGGGACCGCATCATCGTTCACTCCTCGATTTCATTGCATCAGCCAACCTTTTTTCATTTATTTGACCACACCCTTCATCCATCATAACATTCCTTTTATGCCCTGAGGCAATAAGCTTCGCAAAAAAAAAATGGTCTGCGAGTTATTTTACTGGCGTATAGCGTTTATGGAGCGATTTTTTCGTTCGCTGCAGTAAAAGTCAAACACAATTGTTCTGCCTTTTGTGTCAGAGAAACATGGCGGTCATCAGCTGGTTAAAAACAACCACAGCCATACCTCGACTTCTAGCGTAACTAAAAGTGCAGGAACTTTTAACACACAACCGATGTGCTTCATGCATGCAAACTGAGAAAAGTACGCGCTTGAACAAAAATCTAATCAATCTTCTGGGATTTGGCGAAATGTTGGTGAGGATGTTCAATGAATCAGACAATAAATAACAAAAAGCCATTTTGTCTGCTGTGAATTCAGAAAAACATTGTAATCATCCGAAAAAGGATCCTACAGCGTCCTGGGTGGAATGGTCAGCGCATGCCTCCTTCACCATCGGAGCATAGGTCAGTCGGGGAGGAGTGGACTTGGACGCGCAGGTCGGCTGGTTTGACAGGAGAGGAAGGATTGCCATGTTGAAGCACGGTAAGATCTAAGGGCCGTGGGAGTCCTGCAATAGGTTGTCCCTAAGCCCGTGTTGACGTGGTCCACCCATGACGTCTGAAACGTCGAGATATCCACGAGAGGCTGCTCGTCGTTTTCCTGTGCTTCCTTGGAAAGTGCTGATATGCCGGGCGCTAAGAGCGGCTGCTGCAAGGAACCGATTGAGACAGAAGTGAGCTGCGTATCGGCCAGCCCCAGGTTGGTTTGTGGGGTTTAACGTCCCAAAGCGACTCAGGCTATGAGAGACGCCGTAGTGGAGGACTCCGGAAATTCCGACCACCTGGTGTTCTTTAACGTGCACTGACATCGCACAGCACACGGGCGCCTTGCTTTTCGCCTCGATCAAAAAGCGGCCGCCGAGGCCGGGATTCGATCAGTCGAGCGCCGTAACCACTGCGCCACCCCGGCGGGGCAGCCGCTTCGATAATTCAGCACGTGTTGCTACATAGACGTAAGCAGCGCGCTTTGGCCCCTGGTGTTTGGGCACCTCTGCCTCCAGTGTTGTAACCCCTGAAAACTTGACAAGGCCACCGCACCCCAACAGCCTAGGCTACGGGCCAGTACTATCGAATAGGGTATAATTAACGGTCAACAAATAAAACTGAGAGCGCGGATCTAACTCTAGTCACAAGGTGTCCCCTCGCCACTTACATCCTTGCGCGCAAATTCATTTGCTGTTTCTTTTCACACATCTTGTCGTGACGTTAACTGTTAGGAGACGGCTTCATGGGAGACGGGATCATTCATTGACCTTGTTTAGTTTTCAGTGGTGACGCGCTGGTTCGCCGTTTCCCCATCTCTGCATTGATGCCAGAGCCTTCACTGCGTACCGCTGGGCCCTCACGAACCTTCGTAGCCGCGGGTTGAGCGGCGCCTGGCTCAATAACCCCATGCGCTGGAAAGAAGAATACTCATGCGTGCCCCCGTCAGTCCTCGTGCAATCATTCGAGTCCTTGTTCGCCACATGTGCTTGGGCTGCCGCTATGCATGACCCCTTATCCAATTATTTCATCCCAGAAGAGCTTAGCACCAGGCTAGGGGAAATCTTGTACCTATGAAAACAAGTAGGTACCTAGCGCTTCAGTTCACGCCGAGGCACACGCAGTCCGCAGTGACGTGCTTCTGCTGCACTTCTGGCATGCTGCAGTTCAGACCTAAATGGCCGAAGACTGCACACCGTTCGCACCTCGGGGTCTTTCTTGCATCCTATCGCACGTGACCCGCCTGGCTGCACCGAGCGCATACTCGCTGTATATCCCGGTAGAAATACACCTTGTGGCCTAGATGGATGTAACATTGGGCACCGGGTACCGCATCTCTAGCCGCACCACCCGCATTCAGGTGAACTTGAATGAATTGTATTTAAAGGCCTCGTGTTGTATGCCGTGAACCTTGCCGAAAGGGACCAACGCCGCCATCAGGACGTCGTCTGGTAAGAACGAGGGCAGCCATTAAACGGTGACATGCATCGGCTGGCGGGCTCATTGGGCCGGCAGGAACGCTTTGGTTTCCTATGCTGGCGGCGCTGGGCATTCGTGACTTGGTGTCCTGTGCTTGGGACGGCACGCACACCAAGTACTTGCAGCCGCCGAGGTGCTGAAAGTACAGCACGCCGTTCGGCACCAGCGATTGCCTCGACGACGTCTTGGGGTCTTGGAGCACCCTAAGGCACTACAAGGTAAAATCAGTGTTCTTTGGGAGGTTTGGGGGAAGCTGGGGGCTGGCAGCGCATGGCTATACAATCGTTGCCTGGGCTTTGGGACTCGACGGTGAACTACGCAGGCTCTGGGCGAGTTGAACGATGGTCAAAGTGACGGCTTGCTCTGGTTCCATGCAGGCGACGACTTGATAGCGAGACGATCTTATCCTGTGAAAGGGCATCTCGCTCCATATATCGCCTCTGGCATGCCTTTTGCTCGAACCACCGAAAACCTCGCTCGGAGGCGGTTCGCCCACACGACTAAGCTTTTCGCATTCCTACACCTAGTAGTCTCAACTTCCTCTGGCGATTTTTTTACCGTCAGGTTGCTTTGGCTTTTAGGAAAGTGGCGCAGTGACTTCTAACATCTTGGTGGACACCAGAACTGTGCCGTGAGTGACACTGGAAAGTGGGAGCAAACGGACAAATAAAGAGGTGCCGTGGCGATTAGTGCATTTCTCTACACTTGCTCGACATCATACTGACATCGTACGACACTCAGTTTGAGTACCCGGTTTCGAACTGCAGGCTTTCGAAGTTGCGTCCTGGCCAGATTATGCCGCCATAGACGGGTTCGGAACAGGTTACTCCAGCTTAGTGGTCGAGCATCTAACCACATCTAACCACCCTAACCCAATAACCTCTTAGCCACCGCGGCGGGTTCCGGTAGCTATTTTCCCGACATGGTGGCATCATTTGTCACAGCCGTTACCACAACGTTTGAAAGGGGATGCTCATATTAGCCCACTCACGTATCCATGCAGGGTATCCATCTTGTGCACCATTAGGCGATGCACGCAACAGACCATCGGCTCGCGGACCAGGCGTCACATGACGTCACGTTTCCGCTCCTGGATGTCCGCGCCTAGTCTTAAATTGTTGACATAGCACCGCTAAAGATTCAGCCCATGTCGAATCCAGTTATTACCACTTGTGAATGCGAAGGGCAGCGGAACCTGAACAAACGGATGAGACTTGGGCGCTGCTCTCCCCTTATTTTGGCAAGCCGCAGACCTCGCAGGGCAGAATAAGATGTGACGTGACGCCCGCTCTGCGCGCCAAGGGTACGAACGGTACGTCGTGTCAATCGGCCCTGGGGAGACTGTACTGTGCGACAGCTATGCTGTTAGGAGAGATTCCTCACCTCACTGCTCTCTGCGCATACACCGCATTGTTATGGCGACGGATACGCGGCTGGGGGTTCTTCTGCTTCCCACAAGGTGAGAAAAGGGAGGAGACGGTGAAACGCAACTGATGCAGCTATTGAGACAAAGCCTAAACAAGTGATATTTTTGTTTATTTAATGTTCAACTGTAATTGATCTCGTCGGGCGAAGCAATGCAGCAGTTGTGTGTGTCGCAAAATAATATTTTATATAATCCTATACATATACAGCTTATGAACAATGTTTGTTGATTTTAGCTTTTAGCATCGTGTACTTTTCTTTTTTTAGTAGATGTTACAGATAACTGACGTATATGTGCTGAATAAAAGCTGCCCAGCACTCAAACCAACACGAATCCGGCACATGAGCACAGCTGGCCTTTCAGCAACCAATCCTGCTTCACACGTCACTTGGACGCAGGGACCTCATCATCGCTCACTTCTGGACTTCATAAAATCAACCAACCTTTTTCCATTCATTTAATCATTTATTCATTCTTCATCTCATAACCTACTGATGCCCTGAGACAATAAATATCGATTAAAAAAAAATTTTAAAGACTGCGTCTTTGTATTATTGTGCAATCATTTCGTTTGGTGTGCTGCAGAGAAGGTAGTAATGGTAAGGGGTGGTGCTTTACTAAAAAAAAGGAAGTATAATATATGTAGGTGCGGGCCGCGGTATAACTGCCATTTATTCCTTGGATATCTGGCGTGCAGTCGTAAGAAATAAAATAGAGAGGGCAGACAGCATAATATGAAAGATGCATAGTAAATTTAGGAAAAGTAACAGCGCAAATCATACAACCACAAGACACAAGAGAACACAGCGTGACACAACGCGTGTCACGCTGTGTTCTCTAGTCTAGTCTTGTGGTTGCATGCCTTGCGCTGTTACGTTTTTCTTAATTCAAGATGCACACTCGCCTAATGATGCATGGTAAAAAGTAGTGTAGATAAATGTGTTCGCAAATGTACGCCGTAATCACGCGTACACTGCACACCAAGAAGATAATGTGAAAAGAAATGCTCCTGCACATGTCTTTCGGAATCCAGTGCAGTGTGCGAGAGCAAAAAAAAAAAAAGAAAAAAAAACGAACAGAGCTGAAGTGAATGCTGCATCCACATTTAGTGCCCCGCTCCCCCACCCCCCTTCCCCTCCCTCCGGCGCAGGTGGTTGCTAGGGAGAGAGGAGGAGTGCGCCGATGTGCGGGAGAGAGGCCACAGCTGGCAGGGAGCGGCTAAAACTCGCCATGAATAATGCCAGTGTTGCCTGGATTTTTGCTGGACAGCCGCCCTGAATCCCTAGCAATCCCTAGGTCGGATTGTCCCTAGTTGGGGGCACGGCGTGCCGGCGGGCCACCGCTCATCGCCCGCCACCCACCCTGTTTGGGGATGCCGCCGGTTCCGCAGCGGCGGTTTGGTGCCGTGGCTTTTGTTGTAGTAGAGACTGTGCCTGTTGCACGGACGGGTGCGATCGAACTGACTGGTGTGCGCGCCATGAACAACCCTGGCACATCTGCTGCGGCTTCGGTACAGAAAGGTTAGTGCCCGGTCTGTGAAAATATTTTAGTTGTGGACAAAGCATGCCAATGAAGGTGCCGCCATGTTCAAATTTTAGCTGCCCGTTTTGCGTGCAATATACGTGGTTATATGCTGTCCGCTTACCGTTCTTATTTGTCACATACTGCAGGGATTTGTGCCAAGGTATGCACTTGCAGCACGCGCGAATTTAGCACTGTCTTGTGATGCTGCTAACTGGCGCTTGATGCTTTGTCTTCTATCAACCAGATACTCACGGCACTCGTCAGTGATTAGCTGCTTAGGGCGCCGAAGCTCATTTTATGCTTTTTACGTTCTTGGCCCCGATTCTCCATACGCTGTTCGTTTTGATCACATCCGGGTGAAGTACTTGCCTATGATATCGCTCGAGCATCACTAGCTCGAAACTAGTGATACATATTGAGCACCAAAAGCTCGAAACTAGCACTGAACCTTTCACAGCTAAAAGCGGCAGCTATATGGATGATATTCTGCGTACCCTTGATGAAATTTTGCCTAGTTTGCGTCGGGTACGACAAAAGGATAAGCTCTGTTGAGACAACAGAAATGATAACGTAAATACCGTTTAGACAACTCCATTGTAGCACGGAGACCACGTAGCGGTGCTTCGAAGTAATGAACTCGCTACTGAACTCCCCTTATGTGTGTGTGATTTTTTTTCCTGTACCTTTAGTTTCTTACACTCCTTACTAGAACCCTGCACGGGTTGGATTTTCTAGCCCCTTCCCTGGCCCACGTTTGAAGACCATCCCGGATCCATGGTTCCAAGCCCATCGGCAATGATTACATGGCCCGGACCCGGCCTGCGCTTCCACGACAGGGCCTGTGCCAAACCTGCAAAGTAAGTCTGAACAGACGCCTTAAAAATGTATTGCTTAACTAGCACATAACAATAAATCAAGATGAGAGACAAACTTTGCAAAATATTCTTGGTAGAGAAGGGCACAGTTAAAGCACCGACAGAAGCAAAGGCATGGTGAAGAATATTTTGACAAGACATTTTATGTAAAGCTATCTAGCACAATGTATATTTAAAAGGTATGAATTACGGGCATTTTAACTATGACTCCTTATAAGCAATTGGCTCTTGGTGCAAGTTCTTTGCTTAATCACCTACAAAAAGACTGCCCCTGGCAACTTTGCCCCAGGAACATGAGTGGGCAAGGGCAGAAAAAACCAAAATTTACATATTCATTGAAGAAATCACAGCCACGTTGTCACATCTCTGTGGAGACGAAAAGCGGTAGTGTCTGTTCATTTTGCATGTATATGTTATTGGATATGTAAAGATTCCTAAAGCAATAAGCTCTTACCCTACAGCATTTATTGTAGCGTAGAGACATTCTTTGGGGGGGGGGGGGGGGGGAAAACACACACTCAAATTTTATGAACAGGTGGCTGCCTGCCGAGCAGTCAATTGAAGGTCCTTGTTCAGGGGCTGTTATGAGGCTTCAAATGTCCAGCCGTTAGCGGTAACACAAAGGTTAGAAGCCACCCTCTTGCTCACTGATTGCTGAGAAATCCTAAGCTGATGGTGTTGCGTACCTCAGTAGGCACGTGCTTATGCAAACGGGCTGTGCCATGCATGACAGGTTACAGCACTTCATAACACCTCCATTGTAGTACAGTTCGCTATCGAGTTTTGAGCTTTCCTTTTTAACTTTTTTCACTTGTGTCATTGAATGCAGCCCGGCATGTTCATACTAAATTACTTGGACAAAACACCGAGTGGCACTGATTAACCTCTGTTTACAAATGAGCTTTCTCTCATTCTCTGTCAACATATGTACTAGTAGTGGTTTATTCATAAACCACCGGAATGATTTTAGTGCTGGAATTCCATCTCCAAAAGAAGCCATACACAGCTTTACCCAGCCTGGCCTCGTTCCGCCACTGCAAGCTGCAAGCCCAGGCCTGCATGTCAAGCCCGAACCAGGTCCAGACCCATAAAAACGGCAATTTTCCAGCCCGGCCCAGGTTTTCGGGCTGCCCGAATTCATGCTCTGCTCCATACACTGTTGAAATTATTTGCCGAGAATAAGTTCTCAGCAGGCAGTACTTTGGCAATCTTTGTTAGGAAGAAATTACATGCCATAATTTTTTTGCCCTGGAAACTTGCTTACACGACTACCTTAAAAATATCATCCAAACGTGTCCCTTGCCTGCAGTCGCTTGCTGTACAAACAGCATTGCAATTTATTTGCTGACACTATGGCGCATGTAGTACGAAACAAAAGGAGGTCATTATTTGCTAGAAGATGATTGTGAAAGTATGAAAAATTTCAGTCACTGCTATTTTCATGGGAAAATGTCGCATGGCCTTGTATAGCCAATTAGGGCCAATTGATGAGAAATTTTTGCTCAAGATTTCTGCCAGCAGAGTAGGTACTGCTGTCATTTCTAATAGCTATTTCGTTGTTCATTCATTTGCAGCGGCACCAACATGTTCTGTTGTCTGTGTTTTGTGCGCCCATATTCTGTTCGTTGCTTTAAAACATTTCTGGGTAAGTGCAGTCGAGACCGCGAGCATAGTGTTGGGTGAATTCACCAGGCGGCATGACAAAAGGAGGCAGTGTGGTGTAGAGGAATCCACTTGCGCCAAAGACAGAGACTGCAACCATACCAGACAGGTTGCCAAGACATCGAACGAGAAGCCAGACTAGCCTATTGCCGAGAAGCTTACCAAATGCGGAATCAAGCCAAGACTGAAGCGGCAGCTACAAATGCGGCACCCGCCGATGGCTAATGCTTTTGACTTGGTTCAAAGAGAGCTGAACCTCTGCAGTATTTAATATTTCATAACAAAGGCTTCAAGGATTTGCCTCAAGTGATTCCAGGTAGCCCTGCATGCACAAACCTTTGTCACTGATACACCTGCAAGAAACAAATAGTGGTGCGTAATTGCTCCAAGCGATGTTCTCTTTGTTTTCCTTTTTAACTTGATACCATAAAAAGCACCCTGTGTGGCAGCACCTGCTGACTTGGTCATGTCATGTAGCCCTGTGTTGTCACACAACCTGACGGACAGTCATTGCAGTGCTGCGTCACCTTCCTGCCACTTGCCAGATACATGCCCATAATTTTTCATGGATGCCAGATTTTCTGCAGTATGGGACCCATCACAATACAGATTCCAGTAGTGCAGTGTTTCGTGACTTTTTTGTCACTTGTCCGGCAGCAAGACACATTTATTGCCGAGATATTTCGATTTGAAGTTGAAGAGGTCTGTTTTCCTTCCAAGGGATTTAGACTTGGGAAAATGATGCAAACGATGGTGTAAACATAGACTCCGTGATTCTTGATGCATAGCGAGCAGTGCAATCTAGCAGCAGCTGAAATTAAAGCTACAGTTCGCCAAAGCCGTCTATTTGTTTGCACCAGGCATAGATCCCGAGCTTGACTGCAAAGTTCTCGCAGTGAATCTTGACCTTTGCACCCACAGAGCATGCGGTGCTTTTTAGAGTTGAGGTCACTTGACTAACAGGATAGAATGTACGAGTGCCGGCGTGGCGGCAAAGTTTGTAGCTAGCGAAGCTATGGATGCGGCCACTGACATTGCCGAGCTCATCACGAGTGACGAGTAAAGACTGCTACGGATGGTCTTTTTTGAATAGCAGCAAGGGGTGAACAATGCATTGTGGCAGAAAGTTAAAAGAAAAAAGGGGTACACAGGGCCTGTTTTGCTCAATTTATTT
>JAJIZL010026707.1:91386-104045 GCA_023969395.1 Amblyomma maculatum | reverse complement strand
TGATGATGATGATGATGATGATGATGATGATGATGATGATGATGATGATGATGATGATGATGATGTGGACAGAGCCATTTGTGCCCACCATTGTCGAGGGTGTAAGGATGTGGTATAAACGCGGACCCATGCCAATGTTTTACAATGTGTTAAACTTGTTTATTCTAACATTACCTAAAGTACTGCGCACGAAGAACCAGAAGGAAGCTATTTAAGGTATAGTCGTGGTATTGTAACACCGTGGATATGGTTCATGCGGCTAATCGCTTTCGGAATCGTTGTACTCAGAGTACATTTAAAAGAAACGTTTTACTCTTGGTTCCTCCGAATATACTACGCGCATTTTTGACAATGCTGCAGAAAAGTTACCGTTTTGTAGGCGATTTTAAGGCGTAAGCTTTTTTTATACCTCAATAGTAACAGAAGTCGGCGACTGTTACGTACATGAACAGCAGTGCCAAAAAAACAGCAGTGCCAATGAACTGTTCCCTATCGCTCTTGATGCGACCGTGTTAAAGGCCTTTTGTGCAGAAAATCCGCGATTGTCTGTGTTATCGACATTGTTAGCATTAAATGACTGCTGAGGCAGTTGGTCGTTTCACGTGACATTGCCAAGTACTGATATTTTTACCGTTTCGGTGACTTCATGAGACTACGTGACGTGATACAGGATGCCAACTTGGACTACTTTTTTGAGTTGGGAATCGACCTTTTCGGGATCCTTGGGCGATGAGTAAGAAACGCACTTAGGCACATCTGTGGGGCTTGATTAAAACAGGCCTTTATAGACACAGAGATAGGATAGTCTTTGCTATAACTTGGTAACTTATGACAGCGAAGTGCGTAAGTGCATATAATCGAAAGAGTAACCACAGATAGGAGCCATTCACGTCCTCGCGTCGAACTTTTGAAGCGGAGCGTAAGTATCAACTTCACTTTTTCATTTGTTCATCCATCATAGGTTTTAATGGAACGCAAGCAGTCAACTGCTTTCCCTAACTTTTTTTATCCCAGTGGCATATATATGCAGCACGGAAAAGGTAACTCCATGCACTTCCTCAGTCATTCAGGTTAGAGTAAAGAGAAGGATTACGAATCAAGCTTACATTGTACTGAACCAATACAATAACCAAGGGCGAGCCTTCTCCGGATGCGGACTCGGGAAGTGCGGCAGGGGCTCTGAAGGTGCGGAGTTCCCTGAATGAGCTGTAGAAAAGCTTCTTTGTTGGCGCTCCTCCTGGCAAACAACCCATAAAATGGCCTATTCCATATATAAGTTGAAGCCACGTCAAATTCCACAACCTCCAGCCATCACGCACCTTCATCTCCACAAAAATATTTCCACAGCAAAACTATTCACAGGAGCGGAACAAAAAAAATGATGTAATGCAAATCAAAGTTGCAAAAGAAAGGTCGTCCCAATAAAGGCGGATTATATTTAATGTAACTATGTACCTCCATACTCCATAATCCCCTGTAGATATTTCCAACATGAATACTCTCATTATGGGCCGACGACAGTGACCTAAATGAAGTTGTCTGCATTTTACTTTTCAGCTGGAAGCAGAATGACTAGTTAATTTTTTCACGCAGTTCAGATTATTCCGCAGAACCCACATATATGTATAAAACTATATTTTTAGTTACTCTTTAGTTACGCTATGTTAAATACAGAAGGCGCCAATATCATTAACGACACCATTTGCTGCATTTGAAGCGGAAGAAGGGCTATAACAAATTCTTATATCCGTGACATCATAAGGCGATTACGTGAGCTTTTTAACTTTGATATATCCCGTAGTGACAAAAAAACATAAATTTTATTTATAATTCATTTTGCATGAAAGAAAAGGTATTCACCAGCCCTGTACAATACCGACGTCTGTTTTCCTTGCAGCTCTACTGATCGACAGAAAATAATTTCGAAGCACCAGAAAAATATGACTGAAGACTGCTTTAAGATATCATTAGGCCCGCTGATATAGTACCTCAGTTTAATGATAACATTGCAACTAGGATTTAATGCTCAAACAACCAATGATAGGCTAAACCTGGAAATGCATATGTAAATGCAACTGCCTCCCGAATTCATATGTAAGACTGAAGCGTTGCCACGTTCTTTGATGGAGGATCTGCGAGGCTGAGCTACTACAATCATTCATTAAAAAGTGTTGACCATGGAGCTATTGGTGGTGCACACATTACAATTACTGAATGCAACAGCGGAAAAAATATGAAATGCATTTTTATCTCTTATATAATCGACATTTGTTACCACCGAAAACCAGTGTGCCAAATAGGCGTATTGGAAAAAAAATATTTCTTTGCAACGATAATTGCATGGTGCTGTTCTTCCTGCTCCCACTAACGTGTGATGCTTGTGCAATAGATGTCTCTCTGCATCTGTTAGCAGCAATCGAGCCGACCCAACACGTTCCTCTCACTCTTGTAGAAGTAAGACGCTTCAAACAACATTCGTCGTGGCTGTTCCCGTCTTCCAACCACACCTCCGGAAACTCCCGTCTTTCCTAACAGGGCATGCTTGAGTTCCAACGAAGAGGATGTGCTACTAGCGTGGAACCCCATCACTCACGCTTCGGGGTTTCTCTTCACCATGGTGGCAGCCTGCATCGGTTCGACGTGCGTGATAGTCAGCCCCGCTTTGCGATTCGAGCAGATAGTAGACTACGTGGACAGGTACAAGGTATTTACTTTCTGTGCTATCTTGTGTTTACCTGCCAACTGGGTTCTGCAATAGCTGCTCTCGCAAACCTCATTGGAAAGGAATAAAAGGCTATCTGCCCTTCTAAATACATGTTCAAATGAGTTGGCGCAATTATATCAAAACGTACCTGACTGTAGCCTTGCATGTTTTGTCTTCACGACGGCCTGAAAACAAAATTAAAATTGCCAGGTACTGACATCATCTGACGCCTGTTTTTAAAACTACGCCTGCGCTCGTAAGCTCACTGAACTAGAGACCTGTTGCAAGAGCAAACACTAAATACTGTAAACAATCAGCCTTGTCGGAGCTGAGTGTCAAGTCGCACCGGTGCCTTCCTACATTTTAAAGCGAAAGCCCCTCTTGGCTCACTGGTGGTGTCGACAGATATGATCGCCGGAAACATGGAGGAAGGAAAGAACTTAGGAGAGGCCCTGACGTCAGTGTTTTGAAGCCGGCGCGGCCGCGCTGCGGCCGGACTCTCCTCCTGCTTTACCCTCCGTATTCTCTTCCTCCTCGACGCTCACGTTCCTAGGGCACTTAGCAACGCTGTTGCTAGTGGCCCGAGTTTTCATAGCAACAGCGTCGCCATTGCTAATGGCCCGACTTGGCTAACCCTAAATTTTGACGTCACTTCCGCCACACTTTCTCCAATGCATTGGGAATGGCAAGGGCCTCTCCTAAGTTGTTTCCTTCCTCCATGGCCGGAAATGTTCGCATGAACTGACACAGAAAAAAAAACCTGTCTCCACCGGGAATCGAGCCATCATCTCTCCGGTCCCCAACCTGTGCGCTCAAACCACAATTCCAGACCAGACTTTTGAGAAACAGACCGGAATTCTACTCGTCTAGCGTGGGCATGATTGTAGCAGTGAAAATGACAATGCAGTTAGCACAAAGATAATGATACAGTAGCAATGTAATGACGCTGCAGTTAGTCCTTGGTAGTAGCGACGACAATGTTCACTTATTTGATAGTGATTATAGTACCGATAGTGATGATGATGATGATAGTGCGAGCACAATAAATATGCACATTATGAAAACAATCATGTAAACTCGCTTTCCACATTTCCGCGCTGAAATAGACTTAAGCGCAGTCCAGTACTTTTTTTAGATTCAGCGATAAAATGTAAAGTTGCTTCGTGTAAACTGGCCTCCAATCCTTCATTGTTCTGTTAGTGGGTTATTTTGGAATATTATTGATAGGCTCTCATGTTTGGCATCTATGATAAAAAAGTGGCTGAGACTCCCTGCTATGCAATGAGTACCGAGTGCGAGATATGACTATTTAGACAGTAGACATTAATTGCTAGTACTTAACCCAGTCGAAAATAAATTTTAAAAAATTTTATACTGTAACCTGATTGCTCTAGGTATCTTGGCCGGGAAAATGTAGGGACAACAGCAATTTCTGCAATGACATCATAAGTTTCTTCTAGTTGCAACAAAAAGTATTATGGTACTAATTAACTCAGAAAACTACAGGCATGCAACATATTTTGTCTTATTAAGCATGAAATACTCTTAGCTCAAGTTGACGACGTATTTTAAGAGATGTCGAAATAAAATCGAGTCAACATCCGCCAATTGTGTTTCCATGCTCACACAGAAACATGAACATCCGGCCACTGAACCAGCTTTTACGTGGAGAGTTCGCTCTCTCAAGGTTCCGCGCTCTCCCCAAGGATAGCGCCACAGTGCTACACTCGCGCGTATAACGCCGCCCAACGCCGGCGGTCGAGGCGGCAGCAACTTGAACAGCGTTCAGGCATTTATAATCGTGTCTTTCCCTCTGTTGCTTCGTCAGCTCATGGCGTTCCTTTAGCAGATGGTTGTATAGACTCTCGGAGAGCACTCAGACGTGCTGCTTCTCCTGTGTTCTTCTCGGGCCAGCGTCTCTTCGTGACCGCATAGGCATCTTCACCGTTCTCCGTTTCATCTCCGCCATCATGAGAGCTGCTTATGCCAAGCGATGGAGCCTCATGACCTGAAACGCAGGAAGCTCTCTTGCCGAAAGCGATCGCTTGGCGAGTTATACGCCAGGGTAGCAGACTGCTCGCCCCTGCTGACAATGCCGTAACTATGCGGTCGCTTGCGATGGTGACAAGCCCGCCACGGACCGCAACTGCCGCAACTGCCTACCGAGGGCTACTTTTTAACGCGGTAGCGTTAAGGAGCTCGTGTTGCAGAAAATCCGGTGTCGTCTCGGCGGCGTTGGCCGTGAGCGATAAATCCCGGCATGCACTTCATAAATAAAAAGCAACTTCCATGTGCGGCGCTGCCCCGACACGTGGCGCGCCACTCGCCCCTGACGTTTCGCCGTGCACCCTCACGGGTTGTAAAATCAAGCGTCTTAGATCACTATCTTCGCTCACCCGCTTCTCCCCTTCGGGCCGCGCGGGTACCGGTGCGAGGGTGCCCCAATACTCTTGCGTTTAATAAGTTTTCTCGCTCTCTCCCCTTCCAACATCCAGCGTGCGTCACTCGACCAGTGGTGTTTAGGCAACACGGCTCCTCTTTCCGCTCACAGCGCGATTGCTAGGTGCAGCGTCTGATGCCGGACGCCTCTGACGTGATCGCTGCGCCGTAGCGCTTCTGCTGGGAAAGCGTCCCCTGCGATGTAATAACGCTATCGCGTTCCACTCTTGAAGGCGAAGCTTAAGCGTCCTCCAAATTTTTGTGCTTCCGTTTGGTTCGAAGCGAAGGAAAAAGATCTGTCACAACGACTGAGCGCGCCGCGCCGCGCTAATGGAAGAACAAAATCAATGGTTTGATACGGTGAGCGCTAGACCCAATTCAAGCTTGTGGCTAGTACAATCTACATCGAATGTGCTATGCCCGTAACCATTTAATTATTTTGACACGGCTCTGTGGTTTTTTGTGGGTATAAAGGCAATTCCAGTACGGGGCATGGTGCATACCACCAAATTATAAAACGAAACATTTTTTTCAGAACGAAAGTCTTTTCTCGTCATGGCACTTTGCATCATCAAAAAGGCAACCTCATATATTAGTGTGCCCTACGGGTTACAGTTCAAACGTTTCCGCTCTGACTGTGTAGTTGTAACCCTTGCACTCTATTTTACTATAATTGAGCACACTGCCTGAGTTAAAGACAGTCATGGAGGAGGGTCCTGTTTATATTTTCGGCAGTAACGTTATTGATTCCCGAGCTGTGTGGCAAGAAGTTTCGTTTTCTTACACCGGCGGTTTGAAAAGTGCATTCGGTATGACTCTATCGTCTTTTCGCTCCAGGTCACCACGTTTGCCAGCTTCCCCACTCGGCTGCGGCAGATCGTGGGCGAGATTCTCCGGCGCGGAGTGCACCTGGACAGTGTTCGAAAGATCAACGTGGGTGGCAGCGTAGTGTCTCCTTCGCTCGCCGAGGCTGTGTGCCGCGCGTTCGGCGACTTGCTATGTCTTCGAAATCTGTACGCACTCACCGAGTCGTGCGGCATCGTCTGCTCTCCGCCAGTGGACGAGATCAGCGCTGGGTACCTGGGCTACCCGGCGCCCATGGTCGAGATCAAAGTGAGCTAGCTTGCCTATCGAACGCAGTATTTTTCTAAGACTTGGGTACATACCGATATCCTAGCTGGTATTAGAAGGATGCAGACCTGCGGTGGGATCACTGACGTTGTTTCCTCGCTTGCGGGAATGGGATGGGTGAGGAGCGATGTCCTTCTTCCTACTGAGCTCTGAAATTGCCATCGAAATTCAGTTTCGATAGTTTTTTTTATGAAAGCTTAGTTCAGTGTATCGAATTAAGATAATCATTTTTGAAATATATCCGTGGAGGTTTTTATCTTTCTTAAAATACTTGAGCAAAGTCCATCCTGTTTTTCGCGATGGGAAGGATCTGATGACATCTACAACACGTTGCACAACCACATACGCACCGTAGAGTGCTTCTTTCCGGCAAACCGCTGAATCCTCACAGCTTAAATTTCGCACATCAATGGCATTTGGTCGGGATTATTTTTTATACATATTTGTTTTAGGTATTGCCTGATTCAATCAGAAGAAGCCGGAAGTTCTTATCGTATAGCGCGGAGGCAAAGCAAGAGAAGCCGTTTTCCAGCGCTGGCCCCGGTGGCGCCATCATATGCTGTTTACAACAACCTCCCATTGCCTCCACTTTTGCTGTGATAGAGTTGCTGGGAGCAGCACAAGATGGCGCCTCCTGTACCAGTGCCGGAGAAGCAAGTTGTCTTCCTTCGCAGTCGCCATATACGGTAGAAACATCCGGCTTCTGAATAAATCAGGAAAATATCCTAAAAAAATTTGGTCATAAAGACTAATGCTGACCAAATTTCCGGAGTCCTCCACTACGGCGTCTCTCATAGCCTGAGTCGCTTTGGGACGTTAAATCCCACAAACCAACTGAGGATTCAGCGCCTTAGTGGAGACAAGCATTCTGCGGCGCCCTTAATTCTTCAACACGCTGTGCGTTGTCATTTCTGGAATCTCTGCACTGACGGCGACCTTTACGACCAATATTTTCTGTACGAAGAGCTGAATGTAGAGTCACCATCAGGGTCACTCGCAAGCTGTACGCCACCTCACATTAGATGTCAGCTATTGCAACAGCACTTCGGACAATTTTTTGAATGGCATGGCTCGCTGAAGTCGGGGCGCTTGCTCGAAAAGCCGAAGACTGCCGGGTGAAGGAGTGACATTCAGTTTTAGATTAAAAAACAAGACGAACGTGCTTCGAGCGAATGACCGCAGCTTCATTTGGACTCTGTATTCCAATTTAGGTCTTGCGTTTTTTATTCCTTTGTTCCGAACGACACATCGCCCGCCTACCTTTTCAGATCATAGACGAGAAGACTGGTGAGAAACTGGGACCAAACAAGCCCGGAGAACTTTGCTACCGGATCCCTAGCACTATGAAAGGTTACTACAACAAACCGGAGGTGACGGCCGAGTTCTTCGACCAAGACGGCTGGTGCCACTCTGGTGAGTCTCGTGCTTCCACAAACAAGTATATACGATGCATATTGGCTCGCCAACGTCCAATGGGGCTCTTTCATACAAACTGCAAATTGTGTAGGAAATTCAGTCAGTACTTTGGCTCTTTTTGTCAACCGACGAAGCGAGGCGCTCTGGAAAGCTGCAACGAAGTAATGCGCGTGAAGCGCTCCCACGAACGAACTTTGAAGACGTTGCGTCCAGTACTTCTCCGCTAAAGTATTTTTATTCCCTATTAATATAACAACTGCTCCTTCTGATAAAAATAATAAGTTTTATTGCACAATACTTTCTTACACGTATTAAAGAGCGGGCCTGTCAAAGGCAACCTTGGGTTCTTGGTATCCAGATTGATCCAGATACAGCGTGATGAAAATTAGTCAAGGGCTGTTTATTAGATTCATATCAACAAAACAAAATATTGCAGCAAATTCACTAACGAGATGTTCAAGACAAATAAAAAGATAGAAAATGGAAGCACGAGAAATACCATGCAGTTCAAAGAAAAACAAAATACTCGTGAGTATACTATATCATTTCAGCAGTCGGTTAGCCATAGTAGACTACTCAACAAATTGAGCGTTTTGTTCTTCTAACGAATCGCTTGCGTTGTGTCATCGAATCAACTTAATAATCATAATAATAATGTGCAGAGATTCTACAGCAGGCTATCCTTTCTACCGAACGCGCTACAAAATGGAAATGGTTAGAGTTCATTCGATGTCATTTTGTTTAGGATTTGTTTAAGTGCCAGCATCGGTTCTTGAAACGGTTTAAAAGGAGGTGCCTGAGGAAGAGTAAAAAGATCAAATCAATATGTTTTGATAGTGTGGTCTACTTCCAGCTCTTTTGCAGCATTAGTGCTTAACATCTACCTATTGGAGCCGGATGGCTTGTCGGCGACTTCCAAAAACAGCACTGCGATGGACAAGACCCAGTTCGAAGACATACCCCGAATCTCTGGACGAGCCAATTTGTCATCGAGAACTTGCTTGTCGGAGCTGTTTTTACCCACGTCCTGCAATTCTGCTTGAGCCTGAATAGAACTGTAGCTGTCCTAACAGCAGGCTTGTAGTTTTTGCTTCTACTTTTTCTCGGCGGCGTCTTAAACGTTGACTTTTGGTTTAATATAGCAATTTTAGCTATTCGTGAAGGCAACAACAAAACGTAAACAAAATGCAAGCGTATTTTTGAGCACCACAATGACGGATCATTCAGCTCAATATTTCAAGACAGTATCTTGGATATTGCACAGTTGCGTCATAAAATTAAAATTGATGATCTAGAAAACTGCAATCGTGTCGCTGCCGTCGACTTACTGCAAGCTCTTGTCCCGAAAATCCTTGAGGTCGTTGTATTCATATATTTTTCAATTTCCATCAGAACATACATTAGTAGCTGCATTGTGCCAATGGCATGAGAAGTCAGGGCACATTAGACGGGCTTGAGGCGTCGAGACTCAGCTTGTATATTTGCCTCCAGGGGACATGTGTTACTACGACGAACGTGGCCGGTTCTATTTCGTGGAACGCCTGAAGGAGCTCATCCGATGCATGGACAACCAGGTGGCACCGGCGGAACTGGAAGAAGTGATCATCAAGACTGCGGGTGACTGCGTGGCCGAGGTGGCCGTGGCGGGGGTACCGCACTCGGAGTATGGCGAAGCAGCTGCCGCTTACGTGGTGCGGGCAGCGGAAAGCAAGCTGCTTTCCGATGAGGAGGTCGTTGCCCGTGTTAAGGGTGCCGTGGCTGGTGAGTGCAACGAGTAAATAGCGATTCGCTGCTGCACTAATCACAAGCGGCATGAAGCCGGGGCAGAGAGTGATGGATGAATTTTACTGATGACATATGCACGTGGCCAGATCACGTGGTTCGTTTATTTGTATAGCCCGACAGCCTATGGTGACCTAAGGATGTGAATTTCAAACGAATTGAAGCTTGCCAGGGACGGACAAAGAATGGCATGTTTACTGTACCTAGGTGGCGCTTAGGCTTTGTGAGGCGCTGCAGTGTATAGGGCTCCGAAATATTTCGAACATTTCTGCCTATTTATTTTACATCCGCCCAGAACGCAACCACCCGTCTTTACGCTTTTGCGCAGCATCCATGTGAATGCAACCGTCAAGTTTGTATTCGAGCTCGTGACAATATGGCTCAGCAGCCTGAAATTGCGGGCACAACGTGAAGTGAGTATTGACGTGTAGGATTCTTCGCGGGGCTAGTAATCTACTCCGAGAGCAAAGCACCGCTCATGTAGTCACTGCACCTGTTACTACGGAAAGTAACAGTACAAAAAAAAAATACCGAGAACCCTTTCTATCATCAGTGATCCATTCGTTTGTCCTTATTTGCGTGTAATATATTTTAATTTCTTAATTTGGGCAATTTTTTCCTTCAGCCACTTAGAACCTCCGGCAATATTACATCAAATGACATGTTTTCAGTCCTTAAAATCCCGTCACACTAGGTAAACATTTTTTGCTTGTAAATATTTAAACGTGAAATTCGACACAAATTAAATTTCGTCAAGATACCGCCGTTAACTGACCACGACATATTGAAAGCAATATTATTATAAGGCTTTCCGCGGCACAAACCCATAGCCGCTTCATAACTTCTGACTAGTTAAGCGCGGTATACACCAGCACCACTGCGCAGCGCGGAAGTCAGCGGCACTACCGCATTTTAAAGCGAAACATTAACTACACTAGGTAGATTCGCCTTTTGCGTGTCTGATAATTTTATTTAAATTTCATCTTCAAAGGGCAGAAAGCAAGCAATTGCTATGCGTTTCAAGTGTCGGCAGAAAATTGTGCCAGATACTGTCTTTCATTTCCTATTAAGCCAACACATAATGTGCTTGTGTGATGGTTCATTAAGTTACCACAGCTTTCCTTCAGCCTAACCTTGTGGGCCATTTTAGTATCCTATCACGAGGTCATGACCTTAATCATTTGACATTTCGTTGGCCTTTAGAAAGGAAGAAGAAGAAGTGGAGGTTTCCGAACGTCTGAAGCTAGCGCTCTTCCACTTTTCTGGATTTTATATCGCTGTGAGCTATTTGTGATCTCGACATCCTTCGGGATGGCGGGCGCACGACCCCTGCGCCCACCCGCCACCATCGAACAGGCTACACGGACGTGGAGCTTCCAGACTCGGCAGATGACTCCACCGTGACTGAGATGGATTCCGACCACAGCTACACGCCTGTACAGTCGCGCCGCCTGAAAAGGAAACTGCGCCGAACATCAGTAATGAGTGAGACAAAGCAAGGGATCTTTTCCGTGGCCTTCGTACCAACAACGGCAACGGCGAATCTGAATGTGATAAACAGGCAGCACCTGACGCAGTTTTTCGACCAGCTGGTTCCCGGTAAAGTTGACGAAGTCAGAATTAATCCCTGGAAGAATGTCCTGACCGTGAATGTCAAATCCCAGGCTACAGTGGACAAGCTGAAAGGAATTGGTGCGCTGGGCAACATGCCGGTCCGTTCCTTTCTTGCACATGGGAAAAAGACTACTGCAGGTGTAATCACCGACGTTGACCCCAAGGTAAGTGAAAGCGATCTCTGCACGCTGATCAAATCTACGGCACGCATTGTGGATGTTCATCGATTCGGCCGCTCAAAGTGCGTTAAATTAGTCTTTGAAACTGAATCCCTCCCATCCCACGTTAAAGTGGGCTATGTGAGACACCCAGTTCGGATGTATGTTCCAAGACCTGTTCAGTGCCACAAATGCCACAAGATCGGACATGTAAGCGCCGTTTGTCGAAACGAGGTATCCTGCCGTCGATGCGGCGGTACGCATCCTCATGACGCATGCGAGACGGAGACTGTCAAGTGTGCGAACTGCTCGGGTGCCCATGAATGGACGGCTAAGGACTGTCCTAAAATTCGGGATAAAAAACGTATACTAATAAAGATGGTGAGAGATAACTCGACTCATCAAGAAGCGGCCGCGTCTATTCGTCGTCGCAAGCACCGTTCCTGACGCCGACACAAGGAATCGGAAGTCAAGCCTAGCCTGGATAAGTCAACTTCAGAGCTAACGTCAGCTCAGGTGCCACTACAGATTGAGTCTAATCCCGTTAAGAGTACTCTTGCTGTAATGTCGCAGACAGTGTCACAGGCCAAGGATCAGACAGAGGCTGTTGTATTACCTACCGCCTCTGATGCTGAGTGGCCAGCTCTACCATCAAAGGCCAACGCCAGGCCTAATTCCAGTTTGGTTGCCACACGTACTGAAAATTCCGACAACCCCGACAGCCAGCAGGTAAAAGAAATGCTGAAACAGCTGGTTCGTTCAATGCGGGTGCTGCTCTCCGGCATCAACACGCAAACAGCAAAGTTTGCTGTTCAGTTTTTGGACGCATTTGAGCCGCTCTTGGCGGCATTGCAATAATTCACAATGGCGCAACAAACTAACCCCACCTCTGTGACGATGCACTTGCGCCGCAGTGTTGTGATGCAATGGAATGCCCGAGGCCTGCGTGGTCGGCTGAGTGACTTCCGACAGCGGGTACAGAAGTACCGCGTTCCTGTGATTGTGATCTGTGAGCCCAACATGCCGGCTGCTTTCCGCCTTTCTGGATATGGTCTGCTATGGTCTAGAGAAGCAAACGAAACAAGCAAAGTGCTGGTATGTGTACGCCAAGATATTGCGCACGTCCGCCATGCTCTGCAGCCCCACAACACGAACCACTACATTTGTTTGACGTTAACCCTGAAAGGACGAGTATGTTCTGTAATTGGCGCTTATATTCCACCGAGGGATGGCTTGGACAAATCATATCTATTTTCAACAATCCAGTGTTGTGCAGCTCCTCGTGTTATTGTGGGGGACTTTAATGCTCACCACCCTCAGTGGGGTAGTGCAATAATGAGCAATAGAGGAAGAGACCTGGCAGACTTTATGCATACGCAAGATCTCGTCAATATAAACGACGGCTCACCGACGTT
>JAJIZL010026707.1:56727-70858 GCA_023969395.1 Amblyomma maculatum | reverse complement strand
CAACAACAACAACAACAACAACAACAACAACAACAACAACAACAACAGCATGCCCCTGCTATGCTATTTGAGGCTGTTGTAAACATGCTGTGAATACATCGAGTTTCTACGTAACATTTTGGTGTAGGTGCGGCCGTTGATCCTGGCGTCAGTCTCCGCACGACGGAACTCCGCAGTGGCCGCCTGCTTTTGTATCTTGACGGTATGTTGAGGACGATACCTCAAGATACCGTCCCCACACCAACCGGGGCCTTGCCATCGGTCATCCTAACCCACCTGCGCGATCCTGGCAGTTTCACTGGTACCGGCACTTCGGACATGGATGAATGGATACGCAAGTACGAACTTGTGAGAACCTATAATCAATGGGACCCCACCATCATACTAGCTAATGTTGTTTTTTGCCTCGAGGGCACCGCGCTAGCCTGGTACGGGACTCATGAAGGCCAGCTGACCAGTTTGGTTACTTGCAAAGAGAAGCTCCGCGAACTGTTTGGAAAACCCCTTGGTCGAGAACTTGCCGCACAGTGAACCTTCAAGACCCGTCTCCAGACAGCTACCGAATCATACGTGGCCTACGTCTAGGACGTCCTCGCCCTTCGCCACAAAGTAGATCTCAATATGTCGGAGTCCACCAAAGTTGGTCATGTCTTGAAGGGCTTCACTGATGATGCATTCAATCTGCTTGCGTACAAAGACTGCAACACAGTTGACGCCATCATCAAAGAAGGCGCCGTTTTGAAGACGAAAAACGTAGTCGCATAGCAAACTCCTTTGCCCGCCTTCCAAATAGTGCTCCGACTCCTTCGTACCAAGATTTGCCGCCCCAACACCAGTCAACGTCGACCGCAAATGTGACCCGTATCGTCTTCCGGGAGCTCGAGGCCATCGCTCCCGCTACCTTACCGCCACATTTGGCCGACGGCAATCACCCGGACGTTCCCCTAATTCAGGCTGTTGTCCGCCAAGAGCTCGCCGCCTTGGGACTCAACTCCGTTGCTGCCGTGAGCCCGCCCCTGTCGCCGATGTTCACGCAGTTTATCCTGGTCGACCTCCTTATGACCCCAACGTTCGCACAGTTTATCCTGGCCGGCTTGCGTATAACCCCGACGTACGTTTGCAACCTTTATTCTGGCCGACCTGCCTACGTTGCCCCGCATCGACGTAATCCAGACGGATGGCGCACATCCGATAACCGGCCTATTTGTTTTTCTTTCTCCTGCGTCGGCCATATCGCCCGTCATTGCCAAAATCGTTTGTTCCAGCCACAAAGGTCCCGACTTCTACCTTGCTCTTTCTACGATGACCGCTCTCGCCCCTTCTCACCTCATCACGACCCTTCAAGCACAGCCGCTGATACCGAGTCTTCACGCCTCAACCGATCACCCTCCCCCACCGCCGTCAGTTCCGTGCGCCCCAACGCCGTCGCTTTTGATCTCCCAGTCTCTATGGCCGCTCCCCGGTGGAAAACTAGGCGCTGCAGCGTCTGCAGGTGATGCTGCAGAAGGGATCACGATGTCGAATCCTCGTCTAGTTCTTCGTGCCCCCCGTAATTTGCTCACCGTGCTCGTGGATGGCATAGCCGTTCAAGCCCTCTTTGATACCGGTGCGAAAGTTTCTGTCATGAGCCCAGAACTCCGTTTTCGCTTACGAAAAGTGCTGACCACTGCCCTATGCAGGATGTGCGTGTTGCAGACGGAGCAACGTCAAAGGTCATTGGCTTGTGCTCTGCCTGCGTAACGATTTCTGGCCGCCTTACTACTGGCCTCTTCACAGTTCGGCAGCATTGTCCTCACGACATCATTCTTGGGATCGACTTTCTTTCTGACCATGCAGCCATCATAGAATGTGCTACAAGCATCGTTGAACTTGGCCTCCCATTTCCTTTCGACCCATCCTTTCCTGTTCTGCACCGCCTTTGTAGTGTCGACTTTGTCGGCCTGCCACCTGAAGCAGCAACTTATGTTACGTTCTGCTCTGTACCCTTTATTCCCGATGGACACTATATCGTTACCCCAACCCTTGATGCTTCCCTAACCCGAAGCGTTGCCCTTGCTCATACCGTCGTCACAATGACCGCGGACCAAGCATGTCTCCCTCTTCTGAACTTTGCGTCCCGCAAGACGTCTCGCTCGCCACTCTGTGTTCTGTAAATGAATGTGATCTCTGTTGTGACCACCGGTTTAACGCCCTCCTCTGACTGCTCTTTATCTGAAGTTTCCAGTCTCCAAGACTACTCCAAGATGAATCTTTCTCCTCCACAAGCGCGTGAACTCTGTCGTCTGGTGCATCTTTCAGAGACATTTTTGATTTTGATCAACGCCCATTGTCTCAAACCGCCCATTGTGCAACATCGCATACACACCGGCGATGCTGCTGCTATTCACCGCCGTCCTTATCGCGTATCCGGTGCTGAACGCCAAGTAATCAAAAAAGAGGTTGATAAGTTGCTTGCTCAAGAAATCATCGAACCTTCGACGAGCCCGTGGGCGTCCCCAGTCATTCTGGTTGAAAAGAAAGACGGCAGCTGGCGCTTTTGCGTCTATCATTGCCATCTCAGCAGAAGCACTAAAAAACGCCTGTACCCTCTTCCCAGAATTGATGATGCCTTTGATTGCCTACATGGAGCTAAATACTTTCTTTCCATCGATTTACGAGCTGGATATTGGCAAATCGCTGTTCACGAGCAGGACCGTGAAAAATCAGCCTTTGTCACACCAGACGGCTTATACCACTTGAAAGCCATGACGCTTGGTCTCAATGCACCGGCGACCTTTGAACGAATGATGGACTCCCTTCTTCGCGGATTAAAATGGGCAACCTGCCTGTGCTGCATTGACGATGTCGCCGTTCTCTCGCCGACCTATTCTACGCACCTTGAATGCCTCACCAGTATTCCCAATGTATTCCGTACAGCCGGCCTCCAGCTCAATTCATCGAAATGCCAGTTTGGTCGCAGCCAACTCACCATTCTTGGACACATGGTTGACGCGTCCGGAATACGACCTGATCCGGCTACAATTCATGCCTGTCGGCATCTGCCCGTACTTTCACCGCTTTATCAAACATTTTGCCCGTATCGCTCGTCCTCTCACCGACCTAATTAAGAAAGACACCGCTTTCACGTGGGGCACTGACAAGCAAGGTGCGTTCTCAACGCGTATAAGCTTAGTGACGTCTTGTTTTGTCTTGGCTCATTTTAACCCCTCAGCTTCCACTGAAGTTCGAGCAGATGCCTGCGGATGTGGGATGAGTGCAGTGCTGGCTCAAAGCAAACAAGACAATGAGCGCGTCATTGCATATGCTAGCCGCCTTCTCTCCAACGCCGAACGCAATTATTCGATAACTGAGCGCGAGTATCTCGCCCTTGTATGGGCTGTCGCTAAATTCCGACCTTACTCATTCGGCCGTCTTTTCTCAGTTGTAACCGACCATCATGCGCTTTGTTGGTTGTCATCTCTGAGAGATCCCTCCGGCCGTTTTGGTCGCTGGGCTTTGCGCCTTCTACAATATTCCTACAACGTCGTCTTCAAGTCGGGGCGCCTTCATCAAGATGTCGATTATTTGTCTCGCTATCCCGCAGAGCCCCTGATCTCAGTGACACAGAGTCAATTCCTTGTGTCTTCGCCCTTTTCAACCTCGCCAACATAGCAGGTGAGCAGCGCAACGACCTATATTTAGGATCGATCATTGAAGGCCTGACATTTTCTGAGAACATTCTTCTCTGCAACTTTTTGTTGTACAGGATGGTGTCCTCTACCGCCGTAACTTTTATAATGACTGTTCTCCCCTCCTGTTGGTGATTCCCAAAAAGCTCCGCTGCTCTGTTATTGAAGAACTCCATGATCTGCCCACAGCTGGCCATCTGGGTGTGTCTCGCAATTACGACCGTCTACGGCGTCGTTTGTTTAAACCGGGACTACACCGCAGCATACGGCGCTACATTGCAGCCTGCGACACGTGTCAGCGCAGGAAAAAACCATCGCGGCCACCAGCTGGCCTTCTCCAATCTATTGACGTGCCTCTGGAACCATTGTATCGTGTTGGGCTTGACCTTGGCACCTTCCCGATGTCACGGTCGGGTCACAAATGGATCGCAGTGCAACCGAATATGCAATACGTTATGCCATCGCACGAGCTTTACCCACGAGCTGCGCTACGGATGTCGCTGACTTTCTTCTACACAGCGTCATTCTCCACCACGGCGCTCCTCGTCAATTATTCCCCGACGGCGGTCACAACTTTTTGTCTCGAGTTGTTGAAGACATCCTGCCCTCATGTTCTACGAAGCATAAGCTCGCGACCGCGTACCATCCTCAAACTAACGGCCTTACCGAGCGCTTCAATTGCACACTTACAGACATGTTATCTATGCATGTATCACCTGATCGCCTCGACTGGGACCTCGCGCTGCCATATGTGACCTTTGCTTACAATGCTTCCAAGCACGACACGACGGGTTATTTGCCCTTTTTCCTGCTCTTTGGCAGGCACCCTGCTATACATTTGGACACGCTGGTTCCGCCTGCTTGCCGCTTCATAACTACCTACGCACGTGAGGCCGTTGCGCAAGCCACTGAAGCGCGCCAAGTAGCCAGTAGTCAGCTTCTCGCTTCTCAGACTTCTCAGAAGTCTGCCTACTATAGCCGACATCGCCACGTAACCTATGACCCTGGATCCTTGCTTCTTTTATGGTCTCCTCACGCCGCATTGGTCTGTCGGAGAAACTTTTGTCCCCCTGTAGTGGCCCTTATCGGGTGGTGCGCCAAGTCACTGATGTGACGTATGAACGTGCCCCTCTTGTGCCCGTGTCCTCCTCCTCTCGCCCCTCTACGGACATTGTTCATGTTTCGCGCTTGAAGCCATACGAACTCATGTCTTCTTTGCCAGTTTAGCGCAGGGACGACTCGCCAGGGGGTCACGTTACGCGATGACGACGACGAAGTGTTTCCTTGTCTTGCCTGGCGGAAGAGACAAGGTGGTGACGAAAAAGTGGGACTGGTTTCGTGTTGCTGCTCCCTGCTATGCCAGTTGAGGCTGTTGTGTAAATACAGCAAGTTTCCACATAACAATATTCCCTCGATTACGATTATCCAATCCCGGACTTCTGGACAGCTTCTGGCTTTCGCAGTGACAGTAAGCAACGTCACGGCCACATGATTTGAATGTCAGAGGCTGCTTGCAGACTTCCACCGTCGTTAGCTGTAGTAGATTATATAAGCAATCGGTCATCGCGAATCAATTTTGTGATGATGTCGCGAGCATACTTACCTCCAGCATGCGTGTAATACTGAAGACAGGCAATCAAGGCACAAAGCCATATATATGCTTTTCGCGATAACAGCACAACATATCTGAATAAAAAGTTTTTATCAGTACTCAGCTCAACCTGGTTTACTTGCCAATGATGCTCTCGAAGTTTTCCTATGTGCCGCAGTAGCGCTGCTGGGCTTGTAAGGAGACAAAATCTTTTGGGAAAGCAATAAAAAAAGTTAGCATGGCTTTAACTAAGGTTAAAACGAGTTAGACGTGCGAAACATAGTTTAAATTCTCCCCAGCTGTTGGTCGGTGTTCGTTTTTTTGCTTTAAGTTTCAATTTGGTTGCACTGTAGGATATACACACATTAGGCAACTTGTTCACGTTTACGGCGTCTTGTCTCCCGTTCCAACTCAGCCCGCCGGACACGGCACGCTTTCTCGGCCGAGACAGTAGAAGGACCCGACTCACTCGCTACCCTGGCATTGTCTGACGTGGCGTAGCAGTTGCACGATTCGCTTATGTAGGCAAGCATGGGGCGCATCAAGATGCCAGTCGCGTAGTGGCTGAATAACTGTCGGTGCCACGCGAGCGAGACAATCCCGTTGTCTGGTAAATCCGATAATGCAACTTGACTCGAGGCGTGATGAACACGACTTTTGTGAGCGTCCGTCGACACACCTATAAAAGAAGCCGGGTGCGGCACCTTCACCACCTCCTTTTGTGCAGCTCTCTTTGGCCTGCGATACACCCCTCAGTTGGCGCTTGACTACGGGAGTCAAATCAGGCAGATGCCGCCTGTTTTGGCAAGGTTAAAACTCAAGGTCAAGTCAAGAACATGCCCAACGCCCGCTTATAATTCGTGAAATAGTGCACTAAATCTAAAATTCAGAAACCACTGCAGAACCTGCATCGGGACAATGCATTGTTGTTGTTGCGACTGTAGGAAGAAGGAAAAGAAAATGAACGGGGCTGCTACTGGCTCTGTATCTGAACCACTTGCGCTGTCTCGTGCGGACAGAGGACAAAATAAAAAAAAGGAAGAGAAAGGAAGGGGGAGAGAGAAAGACGCACGTCGCACAGCCATTGTCCGCCACCGCTTCGGTGGCGAATGCAATGACGGCTTACAACAGCTACAACAACCGGTGGCAAGCTGGCCCCCACAGCAAACGGCAGGGACCTACCAGTTCGAGCTCCTTAGGGCAAGGAGCAGCCTCCCTGCCGAGAGAATGCCTTAACGCTTACTTCGAATGCATTAGAAGAAGAATTTGCGCGGCGCTTTTGTATTTTTACTCTATCTTTTCAATGTTTCATCTATTTCCTTATTAATTCCAGACCGAAGCTCTTTTGAGCCTTTTTCTGCTTTTCGCGGCGCGCCGTTGGCATCGCCATTGTCCTGAGAGCGAACGTGATATACCATGTGTACAAGCAACGCTGCTTTCGCATTTCTGCGGTGCAGGCAGTATTCTCGAAATTTTAATGCGCATCTTTTTGGCGCCCGTTCCTGCAATTCTTACTAACCAGTGGCGTATAACGGAATCGTCGGCGTCGCCGTTGTCCCTCGTAGCCACCTCCACATTCAAAAAATAGTTTTGTTCTTTCTTCTTTATTTCCTTTCTCTCCGCACGACGCAACAGAGGCGTCTTAGCTACTGAGCTGGTGGCAGGCCCGTGCATTTTTTTCTCTTCTTCTTACAGCCGCAACAACAGAACGGTATTATAGCATAGAGCGTCAAGGAAAGGTGTGCATGAATTTGTCGGCAATATAAAGAGAGACTACTTGGCATATCGGAGAAAGAATGTTACCATGAAATAGATCGTCAGGAAAAGGTGTACATGTGACAAAATGGTTGATGCGGTTTAATTAGGTAAATATTTAGAGCAAATAACAATTATAATTGGTTTAAAAAAAGAAAGGCTTATTGTCTGCCACACCTGCTCTGTGGACACCTTAACCATGCCATAAAGTTGGGGAGGAAGATGGGCGTGAAAGCTGAAAGAGTAAAGGGGCTCATTGGGGACGGCAGATGAGGTAAGCGCGGGATCGGGAAACGCAAAGTAGAATCATCAGACTAAAATATGAATGCCCCGCCGGGGTGGTGCAGTGGTAAGACACCCGACTACTGTCCGGAATACCCGGGCTCGAACACGACCTCGGCGGCTGCGTTTCGATGGAGGCGAAACGAAGAGGCGTCCGTATGCTGTGCGATGTCAGCGCACGTTAAAGATCCCCAGGTGGTCGAAATTACTCCGTAGCCCTCCACTACGGCTCTTCTTTCTCTCTTTCCACTTTCACTCCCACCTTCCTCCCTTCCCTTACGGCGCGGTTCAGATGTCCACAGGCACAAGTGTGACAGATACTGCGCCTTTCCCTTCCTGTGAACCAATTATTATTATTAAATTATGAACAAGTAAACGTGTCGATGTTGAATATGCCGTAAATGTATTTAAACAGTATCATATGACGTTTTCTGTCGACTGCTGTGGAATACTGAAAATTCTTTTTTCGCCTGAAAAGGCAAAATGTCGATTATTTGCGCTAGAAGAAGGTTTTATCAGTACCTTCTGATTGCCTTACTGCGATATTCCTTGCAAGCTCATTGCGCCTCGAGTGCTAACCCGTTCGCTTAGATAATTATAAGGATCGTAAAGAAACGTTGGAGTTGATAAGTGCCTAAACGCTTCTGGTACCCGCAGTGCTTAAAAAGGTGCCAGTAACGTAGCTGCGGGCTACGTTTATCGCGCCGAGACAGAAGAAGCGTCTGTGCATGTGGCCCTCACTTGATCTGAAATCACGCGCAATGGTTCATAGAGCACATGTGAGGGTGACGCGGCTGTTTTCGGTGTTCCATTTTAGAACTGAAAACCCACCTTCTCATATCCTACAGCGGAAAAAGAGTTGGGACATAATCGCAGTTTTGCAAGAACAAAAGGCGCTCGTCAAAACTCTGTGTCCACCGAGTGCCATATTGCATGTCGTAAACTAACAGCTTGCCCTGCACCAGCTACTGACATTTCCAGGGGCAAAATTCGCCCATACAATAAAAATAGTTTTATGGTCTATCTCCTTTAAACGGAAACTTCAACCCTTACCTATATTTCGCGTAACGTCTGTATGCCGAAAAGAGAGGATGACCGCAGAAAACGAGCGGCGTCTTTATCTGCTTGCTAAGCAACTTGCGAGCAAGGCAGAATAAGAAGTGTATGCATGTAAAAATTCTCTTTCGCCCACACAAAAAATTAGGATGTAAAGAAGACATGTATTTTCTGAATAAAACGCGAAAAAAACAAGTTAACAACATTCAAAATTTATGCGTAACAGGAATACCCAAACAGCTTGTTTATGGTTTTCTTCATCGGGAAAGTGGACACAATATATTTGGCTGAGAAAACAAAGGATTGTTTGCAATTGCATCAAATATTGCTTACATATTTGAACACAGGTGAAAACTTTGTGG
Source organism: Amblyomma maculatum (assembly GCA_023969395.1). Taxonomy (NCBI): domain Eukaryota; kingdom Metazoa; phylum Arthropoda; class Arachnida; order Ixodida; family Ixodidae; genus Amblyomma; species Amblyomma maculatum. The sequence goes on along the minus strand of JAJIZL010026707.1, from coordinate 62,144 downwards.
ATTCATGTAGTGGTTGGATGAAAACCAATGCCTTCTGGCATCGAACTCAAATCAACGCTCATCGCCAATACGGGAGAATCTCTCCGTCCTGAAAAGGATAACGAACAGATGCTGCAGAGCTATTATCAACCGTGACGTTACAGCTGAAGGGATGATTGAGCGAATCTTTGGAAAAAACAATCGCTGAGGTGTGCAACGTCTATACGGGAATACACCTTTCTTGGGCAGATTAGCTGCCGATGCAGGCTCTGTTCCGTGCGAACACGAACAAAACCTTGTGGCTATGTTTGTTCAAAAATTAAGTGTGACTAGAATGGCTGTCTGCAAACAAAATGTTTATTGTCGAGTAAGGCGTAGAAATCACACTTGTCACCATGACTTTGTAGAAGGTGCTTCATTCGCGTTAGGTGCAGCAACTGTCCTTCGGCTACGAAGGTCTCCAGATGATTTCATTTATCATATCTTGGATAAAAGGTGGCAAGTATGTTTCATGTATGCGTGCATTAATTACTGCAAGCAGGCACATGTTCTTCAGTGTTGGTTTCAGTAAGTGCAACACGTGCAGATCTGTCAGCATCCCCATCGAGCCCTCTGGATTCGCTGGCGGGGAAAAGCCGCCGAAGATGCTTTTCACCGACAATGAAGCAACCATGCTCGCACCGGGCAGACGGGCCTGAACCATGTGATTTCACTTCGGTCCAGCGCGATGTGTTGGGGTTGTACTTGTGCATGTCTTCAAAGAAAGTTCGCCGTGGTGGGTGGCACCCTCCAAAAATATACAGCTCGCCGTCGTATACGAAAGCTGCCTGCCCTAGCCGAGCCTCGGGGGTCATGCCTTCTACTTGCGGGCGCACCCAGGTAGCCGTTGTTGTTTCTAAGTAGTATACAGATTTGTCGCAACCTATATCATAGTCCGGAGCAGAGATTACTTTGTAGCCACTCCAAAAGTACACTCGGGTACCGATGACAGATGCGGTGCTGAAGCATACTCCAACCGGGGCCTCTCCGCTGGTGGCGAGACGATGCCAACGCATGGTGTCCAGGTCAAGAAAATGTACCTTTTGCGAAGGGCCCAAGACACCAAATGTATACATGCGGTGACCCAATACGCATGCATAGCTGCTGTTAATAGACGTCCGCGCATGACCGGACACCTTCGGACGACTCCAAGACATAGTGGTGGTGTCGAAGCAATAGAGGGTGTTCTGTGATGGCGCGCTTTGTGGGCCTTCCCACACGTACGCGCACTGTCCGTATGCTACAGCTACGAAGTCGTGGCGGAGAACGTCGTTTGGGTTACTGCGCAGGGACAAGGTCGTCGGCGTGGTAATCCACTGGTACGTTGCGGTGTCGAATATGGACACGTGGATGTCGTTCCTTGAGTGTCGAGTCTGCGGGTTGTAGTTCCTGTAGAAGGAGTAGGCCTTGCCATTGATGAAGACCGCATTTCGATTAACACGCTTTGGGACGCCGTTCAGCCGCGTTGTCCACATCTCGCAGACGCTGCCAGTAGAGGCTCAGAAATTAGGCGGTATTGGTAGAGGGATGACAGCGATGGTCGTGAAGAGTCTTTCTGGAGCAGTGAATGGTTGTCGGTCTTTGAAACAGCTTGCCCAATGCTTGGAAGGGGGATCACGTGCAATCACGGTCGAGAATATGGATGTTGACCGTGGGGGCGAGGGGTGGCACTGCGGCTCCTGTACGGCTGGCTGGGAGGGCACAGGGGGTGAGAGTAAAAGGCTTCCTTGATTACGGAAAGGCACTGAAGACGAAGTTGCGCTTGTTACACGGTAGTTAGTACGGCGATAGTAATCGCTATTTTTGTCAGTTTCCGTGCGACAGCGCTTTCATAAATGTGAAGCGCACTTTCCCGATCCGCCTGTACTCCAAAGGAGGTGTGCATTGTGCGAATGGCGAACATATAAAAGCTAATCAAATGACGTCACTAGCGCCATTTTGTATGACAGAGTACAACTTCAGTAGCGCAATCTGGGAAAGATAAAGTCAGACGATTAGATATGCCCGCACCTTTTCGCCGTGATTCACGAAAAACAAAATGCCGCCATGTGACGAAGGTGCATATTGCCCACAACGGGCTCTGGAAGTTAAGCTGTGGAAACTTCTTGGCACTAGAGTGGGCTTTGCTAAAGGAACTGTAGTGGTTGAAAAATTTCCGGAATTGTTCCACTCCCATAAAAAAATAAATATGTAAACAAAAAGGTCGCCATGCAGCCCACATATCTCTTACCAAAATCCTGCTGGGCGCTCTGGATTTCGTTCGAGGTTACGTTTCTTATTTCTGTTTTTGTTAATTAAAGAACGAACTTTCAATTTATTTCCCTAGCTTTAGGGAGCAGATTTGACCAACCTATTTTCTGGATTCTCTCGTTTTTCCAAACAACAGGGCATTGATTAGCCAAGCATCTGCATGAGTCACATGATTGCGGAGCTTCTAACTTGCAAATGCGGAGTAACCAGTGGCAGCATGTGATAAGCTGAGTTTTTTATTCAGCAAATCTGCTGAATAACAAATATTCTACAGCGACTGTGACACCCACATTTCGCTGAGCTCATGTGCCTTTGTAATGATTCCGATGTGATTCAACTACACGGAGTAAATGCACTACCTTATCCACCTTGTAGATAACAAGTAAGGAGTTAAATGCTTGTGCATTTCGTCAATCCGTTTACAGCAGTTTTATATTTAAGGCAATGAAGATTCTTGCATTAAGCTAGGAATGAAATGGAAACATTCTGATGGTTTAACTCGTTTAATCACGGAATATATGCAGCACCAGGACGTTTTGACAGGATTGTATTTGCAGAGTCTCCATTATTAAACGTTATTTTGCTGTGTTAATTAGGCGACCATGTTTCCAGTTTGCACATGTTTGCTGCAGCACTAAGAGTTCCGAGAACACTATAGAATCTGCAATAGGGAAATGCGAAAGTCTGGACGTTGCTGCTGCACGCAATACATCGCGCGGCCCTTCTCGAACAAAACCAGCGTTCTGTTGGACGCAACAAAGTTTACTGGCGTGCTTAGAGGGAAGGAAAGCGGTAATATATGTTACACTTGTTCCTGTGGACAGGCCCCTAGCGCAACCCACGCGGAGGAGGTAGCAATCGCCCTAGCTGCCTCCCACCCTCAATCTAAATTCATCCTATCCGACTCGCGAGGGGCCTGTCGGAATTATGAGCCGGGCTGGATAACGCCTACAGCACAAAGAATACTTCAGAGAGCAGCTTGCGATCAGGATCCCTAGACCAGATTTCTCATTTGGACTCCCGGCCCCCAGGGCCTACCAGGGAATGAGGCCGCCAACTCGGCCGCCCGCGCACTCACTAACCAGGCCCCCGGTGTATACCCTACCGATCTGGACCAGGACACTTATCCTCAACTTTTCAAGAAATCTGTGCCTATTACCGGGACTCGCACCGTGAGTACCCGGCTCCTCTCAAGGGGCTAGGGAAAGCGGGCGAAAGAATACTGCTCAGACTTTTTACTAACACTCTACTGTGTCCGGCAGTACTCATACATTTCGACCCTTCCTTCTCTGACCTCTGCCCTTTCTGTGGAAAGGTGGCTGACACCTTTCACATGGTCTGGGCATGCTAGCTAAATCCTTCTTTTTTACCCATAACCCCTTCCCCTACCCAAGAGGACTGGGAGGTGGCCCTGCTCGGCTGCCTGGATCTAGCGGCACAACAAGCGCTGGTCCAGCGAGCTCGTGTCCAATGGAATCCCGGAATAAGGGACTCCGCCTAGTATTGTAAGGGGAGCGGCCCACTAGGGGTGGCTCTCCAAGCAACCTCTCCTTTTGTAATAAATGCTTTCCACCACCACCCCCTCAAGTCCCTCGTAAAGGTCAGTTGGCTTCATAGAGAGAGAGACAACTTTATTTGGCTTGGTTTGGTGTTGTGTGGTTTAACGTCCCAAAGCGACTCATGCTATGAGAGACGCCGTAGTGGAGGACTCCAAAAATTTCGGCCACCTGGGGTTCTTTAACGTGCACTGACATCTCACAGCAGACCATCGCATTGCTTTTCGCCTTTGGCGGCCGCCACGGCCGGGATTTGATTCCGCATCCTTGGCAACAGTAGTCGAGCGCCGTAACCACTGCGCCACACCGCTGTCAGAAGGACTGTTACTGGGTCGTAGTGAAAGAGCCAAGTGGCCTTTAGCTGGTAGCTTGCGGCGACTTCAGTGCTGTTTACGGCACCCAGTTGTATATCGGGGCTCGCGTTGTGCAGCACTTCCTCCCAGGATTCAAGTAGGAAGCTGCTATGAGAGCCTTGGGAGGCGGGTCCTTTGAGCAATCTCATACGATATGAATAAGGCCGGCTTTTTCCCATAAGGCCATCTGGCACCTACTGCAGGATGAGCTTATGCTATCCGGAAATATGTGTGCGTGAACTACATGGTTGGGGAAGGACTTGATTTGTAATTTCCTCCAAACAATTTCTTTTTGTCTTGTTGGTGGTCTATATGTTGGTGGGGTACTCCAATAGAGAGTTTGAAGTGTCGTGTAAGGTCGCTGTATATAGCAATCCTTCCATTTTGAGTTACTCGCCGTTAGGTATCTTTGAATGCCCGACTTAACAGAATATACGTATCGGCTGGCATATTAACTGCTGTGCATGTATACCGGATGAGAGCGATATCTTTAACGACTACTACACTGTACCTGTTTTAATAGAAAAGCCTACTAGACGTCTACTCCAACCGCAGAAGGAGCTACGAAGTTAAATAATTTCCTTCTTTACGATGAAAGCTTTTTAGCGCTCTGTGGCTGTGTGCTTCTCTCGGTCTTTCAAAAGTGGAATCTTTTTAAGCAGGAGTTTGAAAGTATTGCAACTGAAGCACCAACGCGATTAAAATTCTTGAAGCGCATTCAATTCGGGAATTGAAGCGCATCTTGAACGAACTGTATGCGGTGGAAAAAGTTTTATCCGGGCTTCTTTTTTGATGATGTTAACAATATTAATGTGCAGTTACAAGAGTTTAGTGCAGAAAACTATCAGTGTTCATTGGTTTGGTCCCTAACGCGGAGGTTCATTAGTGAACAACCATCTCACTGCGCTTTTAATAATGAAAGGCGAGCTGCTCTTTCCAAGGAGCAGCTTGCCTTTCAAACGTACTGTAGGTCCGCGTGCTCTATGATGAAGCATGCAGTTGCAGGCTAAATTTTGTTACGGGGCGGCAAGCCGATGAGAACAAAAATAGAGAAAGAGAAGATGACCGCTCTCTGTGAAATAATTTAATGCATTGCGGTGGGCCTAGCGCGAGCGCTCTTGCCCGTACCAGTGCCGCTTCTTCCTCGTCCGCAGCAATACCCGGGGCACCGAGAGAGAAAGTATATCGATGTCGACGAGAGAGAGAGAGAGAGAGAGAGAGAGAGAGAGAGAGAGAGAGA
>JAJIZL010026707.1:42838-56717 GCA_023969395.1 Amblyomma maculatum | reverse complement strand
GAGAGAGAGAGAGAGAGAGAGAGAGAGAGAGAGAGAGAGAGAGAAACTTTATTTGGCAGCAATTTGCCTGGTTTTTGCCTTGGGTTATATGCAGCTGCTACAGGTGGCTGGCAATTTAAGTCTGTCAGCGACCCCTTGAGCTCTTGCCGGGGCCCGCGACAGGACGTCTGGGTCCCGGCTGGCGAGAACAGTTTCGCATTGTTCTAGCGGGGGAGATGGTACTAGATCTGCCGGAGGCGGATCCTCCGCCCAATCCCAGATTATATGGTCTAAGGTGGCAGGCTCGCCGCACAGTTGGCAGTACGGATTTATTATGCCGGGAACGATTTTGGCATACGTCCTGGGGTTTGGCTGCGACAGCGTTTGCAGCCGCCGCCACGTGGTAGCCTGTTATCGGCTTAGCGAAGCGTATGGAGGAGGCAGGCTTGCACTGCGCTACTTTTAATAAGTGGTAATGGAGGGTCAAATTCTAAAGTTAAAGCTCAGCTACTTTGGTCATCTGATGAGAAGAGAGGAGTCGCTGAAGAAAGATTTGATGTTGGGAAAGGTTGAGGGTCGCCGGAGAAGGGGTAGGCAGCGAACGCGATGGTTAGATGGCATTCTCGAGGCACTGCAGATGAAGTTATGTGATGTTAGGAAGATAGTGAGAGACCGGAAAGCGTGGCGTGACATGGTCCATAGGGTCACGAAGGGTCGGGCACAACTGAACGACTGAACTGAACTGAATGGCCTGATACGTATCCAGTGACTCATCGCGTCGGGAACCCGCGTCCGAGATCCCCTCACCAGATCGGATCCATGACATGACGATAGGCTTGTCCTGACGGCTCAGGTAGAACAGGAAACAGGAAGACAATGGCTTGGCACGCATCGCATGGCATGGGCAGATGTGTTGTTCAGAGTCTCGGTTGTGGGGACTTTGGTCGGCACATCGGGTCAGAGGGTTCATATGGTGTTCGGCTCCCTGGTAGTATCTTGCAGTTGTGTGGTTGGCGTCTCATGTCAGTTGTTCATTAGTTGTGTCTTGCGGTAGGGGCGGTGTAACACCAAATCGCCTTAGTCTAACAGGCTGGGGACCATCCAAAAGATTCCTCCTTGATCTTCAGCCATTGGCGCAAAAAAATTCAAGGCGATGAAGGTCCGGGATGGGATGAGCAGAGATGAATTGCCCAGCACCTCCAACCAAACGTTATGGGGTGACAAGCCGATGAAAGCAGGAGAGCATAGAACAGAGAGACGATGACCGATGACTCTGAGATAATTTCATGAATCGCGGCGAGCCTAGCGCGAGCGCTCCTGCCCGCGCCACTGCCCGATTCTTCATCGTCCATAACAATATATTCTACTTTCGAAGCTTTGCAACCTGCGGCGAGGAAGAAAGAAAATGCCATCTGAATGTAAGCTTCAAAATTACCATTTTTCTGTATAAACATGCGGCAAGGCCTTGAAGTATCGCAGCAATGGAGAAAGTGAAACAAAGTGCGATGCCATATTGTCGTGTACAATATTTTAATATCCATTCACTTCCACCGTGGAGACAATAATCGAAGAGAGGACGGATTTTCATTTGGTACAAAATTGAAAGCGACGTGCGGATATGCCATAGTTGCCACACGCCACGAAGGAAATAAACAGTGCTCAGTGTGCAAAATTCTGCCTGTACCATGTACAACACAGTGTTTCAAGTGTGGCCAGCAACGAATATCGTACAGTTCGCCTTTCCAGTCCGGCCAGCGTTGGACAGGCGCACTGATCAATTTTCCACGCTGCGCATTGTTGTCATGCGACATAGCCAACCTAGACTTCAAATTTAAGCACAATCCGCCCATTATGAATGCATTTATATCCACAGGTGAATCACGACACCTAAGCCCATATCTCGGAAATGAATGCAATAAAAAGAATTAGAAATTGCAATTTGCGCGCCAGGGCCTTGTTGAGCTAAAATTTATAAGGAAAATATACAATGATTCTGTGCATGGAAAAACTGAGATAACTGAGAGATCAAAAACCAAATTGGCACAATCCGTGGGCTTGTGAGGAGAAGAATGTTATGGGGCCTATAACCTTTTTTTTTCTTTTCTCTGTATTTAATGTTATGATGTGCTACTAATAAATACTGTCCTGCTTGCGCCCTCATTTCTATGGCATCGGAATTAGGTGGAAATGAAGTTTATCCAAAAAAAGAGAAAAAAGCTTGAACCTTGATTTGAGTTCAGGGTTGGGCACTACTATCTTTAATGCTTAACAAAAAATCAATGTGCATTGACGGAGAGGATTTTTTTCGATGGTTCCTTTGACTGTTTAAAATGAGCCGAGACATTCTGTTGAATTAGCAATAGGATTGTGCGATTAGGAAAGTTTAAATTTGAAGTGAATAACAAGTGAATAACTTAATTCTTCGAAATATTTCCAAGTGAGCGAATATCTTTTATTTTAGCAAATTATTTGCATCTGTAAACCTTGCCACAATAAAATGCTTTCACATTTCAGTACAATATATTTAAAGAGACGAGTTTCAAAATTTGCCTCTGAAAAAAGTAAACGGAATAAACTAATGATTTATTTCCTTTCCTGTAAATCAATTAGAACTTTTAGAATTTATTAGAAAGAAGATAATACAGAATGTTCGCCCTCGAGGCAGGACAAAAGGAGAGAGCATGTCCTCCTGACAGAGCCCCGACCTCAGAGGGAAACGAAGATGCAGCGGCAGGGGCGACGACAGCAGTTTCACAAACAAAAACAAGAACAGTGTGCATAGCTTTACATTTTGACTACATGCGCATAAGGAAACGTAAAAACATTTCACGATTCACAAGTGTAATTTAGAGAGATTTCTTACAAAAGGCAAATGAATGAATTGTGGAAAACAATGAAAAAGCAATGCTCTATTGTAATAGAAAAAATAAATATTTCAAAAAATAAATAGTATCGCGTAGTAAAAATCAAACATACAGGGATATAAAGGTCGAATATCCATGCCTGAATTTACGAGCTGTTTCACTTTTCTGCGCTCTATCGATTAGTTCAGGGTATGTGTTACAGATCAGCGTAATTTGATAATCCATTGTTTCCTTTCCACAATTTGTACGCGGACGTTTTACTAGAACTGAGGTGTGCTGTAGAAAATGAGTAGTAGTATCTCTCCTAAGGTAATACTGATAAAAATTGTAGTTTTCTGCCATTTTTGGAATGACTAAGGACGTAGTTTATGAGTGTAGGACTTTGTAACAAGTGGTATAGTAAACTGTTTCATTAGGTCTCTTACACTGATACAGGTTCCAGAGGGTGCAAGTAATCGAACCTCTACGTCGGAGTGTTAACAATTGTTTCATTGAAAAGGAGAAATTGAAAAGGACCTTCCAATATGGTTATTGAGCGGCAAGCCAGAGTGCTAAACATTGTTGTCTTGAGCTCCTCTCACGCGTCTTCATATCCTGTTGATTTAAACATCAACTTAATGGCAGATTTTTCAAACGCCAAAGTGTGAAAGAAAATTCATACTGACGACTTGCGTGATGTCCATTGGCGCATCAACTGTCTATCTAGCCGGGTGCCGAAACACTTCAACAATTTGGAGCCTTTGACGCTGTGGCATTATTAAAATTTCCAGCCAACATCTCTGAGGGCCATACAGAGTCAGAAATTAGAAATATGGGACAGCAGTAGTATAAAAAAAAAATTCAGTGGAGGTAAAAAGAACTTAAAAACTAAATATAACAGGTGACCCAGGTAGGTGAAAGTCGAGAATATTCCAAATTATCCGAACGGAAATGAAGAGGCTCTCCTTTTAGCGAACACTTTGAAAACATTTGGTACGCATTTCGAATAGTGTCCACAGTATTGTTTTCAATGATTATTTTAGAACGGAGACTGTTCAAGTCATGATTGTACAGCAGAGTTTGCATGCTCGAGACAAGGCTTCATCGCCGCAACATGATGCATTTGCATGACGTCGTTCAAGTGCTGACACACTTCGGCGGAGATTAGATGATGTGTAAGGGCTCAATCAGGATCAATATACTCAGAGGCGAAATATTCATAGTAGTCTTCCCCGTATTATGCATCGAGGTATGATGCTAGCTAATTTTCCGCCGCCATCATGAGGACCACACATTTTTCTATGCGTGTTAGCTATCGATGTTTTGGGTTAATGTAGTCAATTTGTTTTGCGACCTAACAGATGAGATCAGCGTTGCATCAGTTACCAACTGTAGCCTTACTTGCTTAATCAATTGCGCAGTTGGGCAGAGACTCAGCAAACATGGATTCACATGATTCCTGTTTACTGCCTAATTTCGAAAACCCAATGTCTAATCAGGGTGCAGAACAGTGCCATAGATATATTTTGTCCTCCTCTTTTATAGTGTGAATTCATTATGTGAATTTGCATTACAACACTATATCTGAATTTGATAGGTTATCCTGCGTGTTTTATGAAAGGAAATGGTCGATCATTTATTTTTTCTAGTGAAAGTCAGATCATACCGTATGAAACAGCACTTTTATAGCATTAATTCATTATGTGAATTTGCATTACAGTGCTATATCTGAAAGTCAGATCATACCGTATGTCAGATCATACCGTATGAAACAGCACTTTTATAGTATGAATTCATTATGTGAATTTGCAATACAGCGCTATATCTGAATTTGATAGTTTACCCTGCCTGTTTATGAAAGAAAATGGTCGATCATTTATTTTTTCTAGTGAAAGTCAAATCATACCGTATAAAACAGCACTTCTATAGTATGAATTCATTATGTGAATTTGCATTACAGCGCTATATATGAAAGTCAGATCATACCGTATAAAACAGCACTTTTATAGTATGAATTCATTATGTGAATTTGCATTACAGCGCTATATCTGAATTTGATAGATTACCCTGCGTGTTTTATGAAAGAAAATGCTCGATCATTTATTTTTTCTAGTGAAAGTCGGATCATACCGTATGAAACAGCACTGAAAAAGTGTTGAGGGCGAGCCTCGGTTCTGAATCCGAGCTAATGCTTCTACAAAGGGACTTGTTTTCCCTTAGTTTCCCGTATAAACTCATTCCCGTAGAAACTTGACATAATTTTCACTTGCAGCTGCATTTTCACCTCTTCCAGCTACTGACAAGTCGGGCCATACTTTTACGCGTGCTTTACCCTGCAGAACAGACAGCTGGACATGGTAGCACACGGACGTTCGGTCTTTATTTCCTTTTTGCACACTGCGCACTACTTTACAGTTGACTGAGAATCTTTCTCTTCACCTTCCCGGTCTCCGTCCTGGGCAAGCGATCTACGAAGTGGACTCCGCCGTACAGGTGCTTGTGTGCAGCACAGGATTCTGTGAAATGGACCAAGAACACAATGTATAGTACATAAACGCCTGTAACAGCCACAATTGCGTACGTGCACTGAACCACAAATTGGCACCATATTAAAAACATGAGAGGGCCAAAACTGCTGCGATCACGGGCGTAAAAAACTTCTTAGCAGCACGCATTTCGCAGGGAGCGATATAAACTCAATAACCTAACTTGATAATGAAGTAAAGTTACGATTGAATTCCGCTAAGGTTTCTCCATGAAATAAAATTGCCGCCCTGTAAGGCAAAGTCACAAATTCCCTCAGTCATACCCCCCTTGGTTGGCAACCAAGTCCCATTCGTACGTGCTAACGCCTCCGCTGTAATTCTTTTTGGAAATGATTGATTTTGAATGATGTGATCTTTTGCAAAAAAATCACCGAACAGCTTGTCTTTTTTCTTTTTGCAGTGGTGAACATAGCGAGCAGGCGTACTATCTTGGGTTTTCGGAGAGCGTATCCAAAATATTCAGGTGGTTCTGCTCATATTAATGGTAAAACAAAGGCCATCGCAAAAGCGTGGTGAGAATGACTAGATGTAATGCAGTCTGATGAAGTGATTATAGAAGATGCCGTGCTTGTGTAGGGGCTTTATCACTAAACTTCCCACAGAATTGACAGACAGGCATAATTATCATCAGGTGATTCGAAAACACTCAGGTTCTTTACCAGACAATTTAGTTTTTAGGGCGTTAGCTCAACTAGCTACATTTGTCAAGGCATTCATTGTCTTCCGCAGTAAAAAGTCATCCTAGCCACAGGCTTAAAATGGCATGCCAGCATAACCGTCGAAATGTAATGTAACAATATATATATATGTTGACATATTAGTACCATACCACATGACCAAGATGGTACCAATATGACAACAAGGAAACATATCATGGGGCTACATGAAAAGTGCATATTAACAAAGGACGCGTAGCGCCGGGGCTCGAGTGCCGCAAACCAGTGAACTTTCGTTTCGCTATATATAACTCAGTCTGGCTGGCATCAAGGTTGGATCGTTTAGTATCCTATTACATTGTGCAGAATTTTTGGGCAGCCAGTTTGGCACACAAGGTTCGGGGTGATATCAAAGGAATACCGCCTTCGGTTTTCAAAACGCTCTTATGGTAATGCATGAAAAAATGTGCTGCCCTTACGGGAGTTGTACATCATGATAAATTGTCCCTAATTTATAGTACTAGATTCCGGTCACTAAACGATTGTAATGCTACCTTAGTAGTACCTTTGTTACGCGAAGTGCCACAAACGTGCTTTTATGGCAAAGGAAGGAAAGTATTATCTAAAAACGTAGTGTGAATATAATGTTAATATACTAAGAACATGCTTTCAATGCCATGGTGCATTGCTTTTGATAACATTGTCGTGATCATTGTAATATTTATTTCTTGCTGCATGCCTCCAACGGTCTGCGGCATTGTGACGTTGGTTTAGGTAATGCAACTTTGTTATCACACATGAGTTTTTTATTACGTAATGCCACGAAGATTTGTTTTCTGCTTGTATGTGCACGCTCAAAGCCACAGGGGGTGGCTTTGCCAATAGTAGCGCATGATGCGTCGAAATATATCTCGAATAATTATAGCCACTCGCGATGGCTTTCACGTTGTTCCCAATTATTCTAGTTGTATTTGGCCGCTTTATCACAGAGGTTTTTCGCCGACTTCAAATCCAATGCTCTCAGGAGCATTGGAGCATTGGAAATCCGTACGTCTGCCCATTAAAAAGTTCATTTCCTATTCACGGCATTGTCACTCTCTACCGTGTGAGAACAGTTAGTGACGTTGGTAGCATTTGTGCCTCGAGTTCGCTTTGTCCGCTAGCAATCCAATAGGCATTTTACCGGTATAAAAGCATTATGTCCTTATTATTGTCACGTAGTGGTGAGAAACCCAGTAGCCACAAATGAAGACACTAGATTGCGCTTGAATGAACTCGTTATTGAGCTGACATGCGTCCGCAAAAGAACTAAGGGAACCAGTGGCGGAGGCGATAAAAACAAACGTGCCCGTATGTTGTCGAACTGAGAATGCAGTTACACTCGTCAGCGCTCAAATTAAAGGCGGCGAAGGAAGATCGAGATAAAACCGCAAACGATAACTAGCATAGCCTGGAAAATTGTAGAAGCACACGTGTATGGCTAGAATCTTCCGAGATAGATCTCGCAGCATCTTCTGCGACAAAGGAAATGATAAAGCCGCATCTCGCAACAATGAGCATGAACTAACAAAGAAATGCAGGAATCGATCGACGCGCTCGGTTCTCAGTGATAGCCCCGAATTCCGGCGGCTGTGGAAAAAGAACAGCTAAATACGAATAGTTCGCCAGAACATTCTCGCATGCTAGTTGCAGGAAAAGCAGACGATGTGTCCTGTTTTCAGTGTTTCTGTTGTCGCGGTCTTCCTTCGCTAAGCCTCCAGCAAACGAATGGTTCGTGGCAATATTTGCGAATAGGTGCGCCGTACCAAAAACCTTTCCCCTTTAACTGGCTTTTTAAAGAGAATTGTATGCACCCTTACCGAGAAAGATATACTCTTGAATGTGCGTTCTCGACCTTCCAGGTGTTCGTAATACTTGGCAGAGCTTGCAGTGGGGTCCTTTAAGGGGTTTGATCGGCTATATTTTGTGCATATTTCAATATGCTCGCGTGACCTTTTCTTCGCCTGTAATGCCACATGTGGCGCTGCGGTTAATGCAATAAAGTGTAAAGGCATCACTGTTGAGCATGAGCCGCAGGAAAAAGAAACGTCTACATTTCAAAACGCAGTTCAGCGAGTTGTATAATTAAAAAGAGCTTCGATGTATTTAAGGCAAGTACACGCGAGAAAGCCGCCCATTTAACCTTGTCTGCTCATCGCATTGCATGAGGCTTAGCAGCTAATCCAGATAACCACATGTCATGCACAGCGCAAGGAAGACGACTTCGACTTCGGCGACAGCTTCGATGTTCCGTGCAGGCTTCCCACCAGAATCGTCTAGGCTTTAATCGCCTGCCCTCCAATGGTTTCTCTTTTTCCGTTTGGCTTTTGTTAGGTGAGTTCCCCGAGCGCATTCTAAGTAACGACAAGATCCGCAACGGTGCGGCACTTTAAACTCCATGAAAGAGTGTTTTCGCAACAAATTACACCTTTAATTACACCTTTCTTACGCTATCTCTGCACACGTTTGAAACCACTGCAATGCGCTAGGGTGCCTCGATTCTTTCATCTGTCTACAACACTACGTGTAAAGGAGGGCGCGCGCATCAAGTCAGCTTAGATAGTGCGCTTCCACGAGGCGTTTTCTAGTGTTTGTGATGCTTCACGCAATTCCATACGTATGTGACCAAAGGTCACTACCGTGTTGTATCCACGGCGCTTTGAAACAGTCTCTTAGCGCACACCAGTGTCTCTGACGCCAATAGGGAGTATTTTGTGCAGCGTGAACTAGCGATTGCAAATAAAATGCGGAGAGCAGCATGTGGCTGCTACAAATGACATATCGCTCGCTATCTTATCGTGCCTCATACAGTATGTTTTTATATTACCTCTGACTACTTATGACTTCAAATTATTTACTGAAATATTGAATGATTACCAAGTCGAAACTCAGACTTGCTAATCTAGAGCTTCAGGCACAGGCGTAATGTATCAAGCTGCAAAAGATGTGTTTGTTCCTTACCGCCTAATGTGCTACAACGATGCATACAGTTTTAACAATATGTTGGGGACAAGTGCGGTTCTTTAGGGTTTTACCGACGCAGTTTTGGCGCGTTAGCGCTACTGCTGCTGTGCACAAATTTCCAGGTGAAGGGATGGTGTAATTGTGACCCTCAACTTCCGCGGTGTGCAGCCAACATCGTCTTCATCTTCCTGCCTAAGCACGTGAGTACTATGCTATCCCCGCGGCTGATCAAGTGTTGTCTAAAACTTCAGCACACTCGCCACGCGGAGCTATAGTGCTCTACAAGATTGGGCATCGTCGTCTTCATAAGGTTCCATCTGCTTCAGACCTTCCTTTAACAGAGGTAAATATGTCATATACATACGCCATCTCACTAAGAAAAAGACAGTAGCCCTGCTAGATAGGCCGCCGAGGCCGTCGGACAACGAGAAGCCAGTCGAGTAGGTTACCGAGAAGATTACCCAGCGTGGGCGCGAGCCAAGATAGAAGCGGTGGCAGCGACGGCAGCCGATGGCCAGCGTAACTAAAATTGGTTCAAGGATAGTTAACCTATAAATATTTTCCCATCAAAGCATATCTCGCGCGTTTCCTTTTTTTTCGGCAATGAGAGAATGCCCTTTAAATATATAAAAAGGCGTTTCGATGGTTTTGCGCTATTAAATTGCAACTCTGCAAAACGCGTTTTGAATCGACTAAGCATGTGACCTCACTAATTTTAAATGAGCGGCCGACGCTACGACCAGCGTGACGTAGCCTTGTAAAGTGCGTCAGTATATCCTGTCAGGACGTGGGAAGCGCTAGCCATCATCACAGACTACTGACAGCGCTCTCAGATGGAGGTACACACAATGACAAATCTAAAAGGGAAGAAAAATCTCCGACGTTGAGTAATCTAAAGTATTCTGCGCTTGTTTTATTTCTACTAATTTGCACCCAGTACGATGGCCTCTTATATGTCCACGGTAAGCGCGCATGTTTCGTTTGTTCAGAAAGCTGTTAAGTTCTGCGAACGAAATAATGAGACCTGCAGTCGCGAATTTTTTTTTGTATTTTCTGCACGCTTTTGAAATGCGGAAGAAAAACTCATGCAGAGGGTGCGTTTATGAAAAAAAAAATAGAGAATGGTTTTTTAAGAAGTCTTTAAATTTAATAAAAATGTGTTGACGCCAAATTCAAGATTGCACATTTTTGAATCATTCATTTTAGTCATTTATAACTTGAGCACATCGTACATAACCAATTGAGAAGCGCTAGATGACCGCTAACGATATGCCGTTTATTCCTTCAGGCTGCGCTGCCCAGCATGCAGCTGCGCTTGTTTAGGTTTCAATTCAGGAGATATCCTGCGGAAACCAGTGGGGCAAACAGACATTTACAGGGTGTGATTTAGTGCTCTGCGGATGAGAGGCGGAACAAGACGTGAACATCTTAGTTCCAGGGTCGTTTGCAGCTGTGGCTGGAACCATATTACTGCATGCAACCTAAAGAGATGCAGTGAAAATGGCGGGTCCGTTCGCAGAAATATCCTCGTATTTTCGCACATTCGCACAACGAAAGACGGTGTATCAGTGTATCATTGCTATGACCACCTGATGCACTGCAGCCACTATGCTGCCTTCATGCACGAAGTGAAGGGTGCATAACAATAACACATAGCAGAAAAATAGCGCACGGCCTCAAATAGTATTAGAACCCAGGACAAAGGGAACAGATTAGCTGCTCTGGTCACATCATTAGGCGACTAAACCATCGTCACAGCCTTGCATCGTACTTGTTAAGCAGCCACTAGCTCTGCCGCTGTGCGTCGCTGTCCCCACAAACTTGTTCAGTTCAGTTCAGTCGTTCAGTCGTGTCCGACTCTTCGTGACCCTATTGACCATGTCACGCCACGCTTTCCGGTCTCTCACTATCTTCCTAACATCACATAATTTCATCTGCAGTGCCTCGAGGATGCCATCTAACCATCGCGTTCGCTGCCTACCCCTTCTCCGGCGACCCTCAACCTTTCCCAACATCAAATCTTTCTCCAGCGACTCCTCTCTTCTCATCAGATGACCAAAGTAGCTGAGCTTTAACTTTAGAATTTGACCCTCCAATGAGCAGTCAGGGTTTATGGTCGACAATATTGACTGATTTGATCTTCTGGCAGTCCAAGGAACTCTCAAGAGTCTTCGCCAGCACCACAATTCAAACGCGTCAATTCTTCGGCGGTCAGCCTTTTTCACAGTCCAACTCTCGCATCCACACATCACAACTGGAAAGACCATAGCACGAGTTATACGGATCTTGGTTGGCAGACTAATGTCTCTGCTCTTTACTGGGCGGTCAAGGCTAACCATTGCTCTCTTTTCCAGAAGCAGGCGTCTCCTAATTTCATGGCTGCAGTCTCCTTCCGAGGTAATCTTGGAGCCCAAGAAGAGAAAATCTGTCACAGTTTCCACCTCTTGTCCCTTGATGCTCCAGGACTTGATAGGGCAAGACGCCATGATCTTTGCCTTTTTAATGTTCAGTTTAAGCCCAAACTTCTCACTCTCTTCTTGTACGCGCATCAGAAGTCTCTTGAGTTCCGCTTCACTTTCTGCCATTAAAGTGGTATCATCCGCATATCTAAGGTTGTTGATACGTTTTCCAGCAATCTTCACTCCAGCTGAAGACTCGTCCAGACCAGCCTTCCTCATGATGCACTCTGCATATAGGTTAAATAGGCAGGGCGACAGTATGCAGCCTTGCCTCACTACCTTTTCAATCGGAAACCAATCAGTAAGACCATGCCCAGTTCTGACTGTGGCCTCTTGCCCTTCATACATGTTCCTGAGGAGACAGATGAGGTGAATTGGAACTCCCATCTCTTGGAGAGCTTGCCACAATCTGCTGTGATCTACGCAGTCAAACGCTTTCGCATAGTCAATAAAGCAGAAGTAGATGGGTTTCTGGAACTCTCTTGCTTTTTCCATGGTCCAGCGAAGGTTGGCAACTTGGTCTCTAGTTCCTCTGCCCTTGCGAAACCCAGCTTGCACGTCCGGAAGCTCCCGATCCACATACTGCTGCAGCCTACCTTGGAGGATTTTCAACATCACCATGCTAGCATGCGAAATAAGCGCGATCGTGCGGTAGTTGGAACAATCTTTGGCACTGCCTTTCTTTGGAATGGGGATGTAAACTGACCTCCTCCAATCCTGTGGCCACTGCAGGGTTGTCCAAATCTTCTGACATAATGTATGCAGAATGTTAACAGAGTCATGGTTGAGGTTTTGAAGCAACTCAGCTGGAATTGTATCAATTCCGCTAGCTTTGTTCTTAGCAAGGCTCAGTCCCAAAGCAAGACCAAGCAAGCACTGCAAACCAAGAAGGGTTGGCCGCGGCTTCCTGCAGGCGTAACGAGTATTCTGACTGCTCTACGTTATTGCTGCCGAAAGAGCCGATATGGAGGCCTGACCTAGATCTGCAGCCTTCTATCATCCCACACGTTTTGCCAATCATCACAAGCTCGGTGACGCTGTAGGCCGCTAAGCTTAATTATATCTATAACATGTAGATATATATTGATCACGTTATGTGAAATACTGGTTAGAAAGTGGTTCACTCAATCCATTTAAACGTATGAAGTGGGAATGACGTTGAGACTCATGTACACGCTCATTGCTACATGCATTGTTAGCGCATATGCCCTTGTCAGCACAGTGCGGCGTGCTTAATGTGCTTAATGCTTAACGAACATTAAGCAAGTGCTTAATATTCGTTGCGTTTGAACCTGCTTCATAATGTCTCGAATTCCTGCATCCACCCGCAACTACGTACTATAAGAAACTCCACCTATGCGCCTCTCCTCATTCGCTTTTTCTTCATTTGAACATCGGTAACTCAATGGTTAGGCCATCTTATTGCTTAGCCCTAAAAAGCGGTGTTCTTCCCGGCCGTAGCAATCTTGTTTTGCTGGAGGCGAGGCAAGATTATTGTCCCTCTGCTGTGCGATGACAATGCAAGTGTATATCCCCAAATTACTCCGGAGACCTCCACTACTTCAATTGCTTTCATCTTACAAACGTTCCCCTTTTCCTCATGTCGTGGGCCAGGTGTTAGAATGTGTGACAAATACTGACATTTTGCTCCCCTCAAATCCAATGTTCACCTTTTATGATGCGAGCGTTCAGAAACGAAATGTTAGCAGAGGTTTATCATAGTCCAGCATTGTATTAAACAAAATCTTCACAACGTGGTTACTTTCTTGAACAAATATATGACAGCGCAAAGAGACAAGGACAAGACGAGACGAGAAAGACGGCGTTCCAAGTTGAAACCACGTCTGCATAATGAGTTCTATGCGTTCGGCAGAACTCATTATGCAGACAGGGTTTCAACTTGTGCATCTCATTTCTTGGCTCGGACTTTCATTCTTGCTAAGCGCAATCCACAGAGCTTTATGATCAGAGAAGTAGTGATCCATGGTTTCAACTTGGGAAAGGATGAATTTAGACTGTGGTGTTTCTTTGTTGAAGACGAGATCTATGCAGGATCCCCACGTAAAAAGTGCTAAATGACTTCGTTGCAGAGCGCTAAGTGCACTGCCGTCTGCTTTGTCTGCCATGGCTGGTTTTGAGCCAAGGCGCAATTGCTCCGCGTTCAAATACCCCAGCTGCAGTTGACGTCGTGGCTATTCCCATCACGCGATGGCGGGGTGATACCAATCAAGAGACCAACCACAAAGGTCCACCCTATTCATCGCTGTCGCAAACTTTATTTGAGAGGTCACCCGAAAGGTCAACGGTCATCAAAAGGTCATCCAAAATCAAAGGCCAACGAAATCAAGATGGATTTATTGAAAGGAAAAGGCAGAGAGGTTGGCCCGAATAAT
>JAJIZL010026707.1:0-27838 GCA_023969395.1 Amblyomma maculatum | reverse complement strand
TATATATATATATGCGACCAAATTAATACCATATCATATGACCAAGGTGGTACCAATATGACATGGAATCATATCATGGGACTAGATGAAAAGTGCATATTAACAACGGACGCGTAGCGCCAGGGCTCGAGTGCCGCAAACCCCTGTACTTTCATTTCTGTATATATAACCCAGTCTGGCGGGCATCAGTGTTGGACCGTTTAGTATCCCATTAAATTGGACAGAATTTTTGGGCTACCAGTTAGGCACACAAGGTTCGGGGTGATATCAAAGGAATACCGCCTTTGGTTTTCAAAGCACTCTTATGGTAATGCATGAAAAAATGTGCTGCCCTTACGGGAGTTGTACATAATGATAAATTGTTCCTAATGTTTAGTACTAGGTTCCATTCACTAAACGATTCTAATGCTCCTTTAATAGTACCTTTGTTACGCGAAGTGCCACAAACGGGCTTTTATGGCAAAGGGAGGAAAGTATCATCTAAAAACGTAGTGTGAATATAATGTTAATATACTAAGAGCATACTTTCAATGCCATGATGCATTGCTTTTGATAACATTGTCGCGATCATTGTAATGTTCATTTCTTGCTGCATGCCTCCGACAGCATGCGGCATTATGACTTTGGTTTAGATAATGCAACTGTGTTATGACACTTTGGAGCTTTTATTACGCAAGGCCGCGAAGATTTGTTTTCTGCTTGTATGTGCACGCTCAAAGCCACAGGGGGTGGCTTTGCCAATTGTAGCTCCTGATGCGTCCTAGAATAATTATAGCCACTCGCGGCGGCTCTCACGTTGTTCCCGATTATTCTAGTTGTATTTGGCGGCTTTACCACAGAGGTTTTTCGCCGACTTCAAATCCAATGCTCTCAGGAGCAGCGGACATTCTTATATTGATAGCGCCAAACACGATTGCCGCTACTCCTGCCGCCACACGTCTGCCCAATAAAGAGTTAATTTCCGATTGACGGCATTGTCACTCGAGCGTGTGAGAACAGTTAGTGACGTTGGTAGCATTTGTGCCTCGAGTTCGCTTTGTCCGCTAGGAATCCAATAGGCATTTTACCGGTATAAAAGCGTTATGTCCTTATTATTGTTACGTAGTGGTGAGAAACCCAGTAGCCAGAAATGAAGACACTAGATTGCGCTTGAATGAACTCGTTATTGGGCTGACATGCGTCTGCAAAAGAACTAAAGGAACCAGCGGCGGTGGTGATAAAAACAAACGTGCCCGTACGTTGTCGAACTAAGAATGCAGTTATACTCGTCAGCGCTCAATTTAAAGGCGGTGAAGAAAGATCAAGATAAAACCGCAAACGGTGACTAGCATAGCCTGGAAAATTGTAGAAGCACATGTGTACGGCTAGAATCTTTCGAAATACATCTCATTTCATTTCATTTATTAATACCGTCAGCCTATGCAGGCTATTACAGGAGTGGAAATGACAAAATTCACAAAAAAAGGAGTACATTTCAACAACTACAAAAGTCCGACACAAAAATACAAGCAAATACATTGGACGTAAAATAGAACGTCAAATAATACAGCAAAAACAGCAAATAATACATCTTCTGCGACAAAGAAAATGATAAAACCGCATCTCGCAACAGTGAGCATGAACAAACAAAGAAATACAGGAATCGATCGACGCGCTAGGTTCCCAGTGATAACCCCGCATTCCGGCGGCTGTCGAAAAAGAACAACTAAATACGAATAGTTCGCCAGAACATTCTCGCAGGCTAGTTGCAGGAAGAGCAGACACTGTGTCCTGTTTTCAGTGTTTCTGTTGTCGTGGTCTTCCTGCGCTAAGCCTCCAGCAAACGAATGGTTCGCGGCAATATTTGAGAATAGGTGCGCCGTACCAAAAACCTTTCACCTTTTACTGGCTGTTTAAAGAGAACTGTATGCACCCTTAACGAGAAAGATGTGCTCTGAATGTGCGTTCTCGACCTGCCAGGTGTTCGTAATACTTGGCAGAGCTTGCAGCGGGTTCCTTTAAGGGGGTTTGGTTGGCTATTTTTTGTGCATATTTCACTATGTTCGCGCGACCTTTTCTTCACCTGTAATGCCACATGTGGCGCTGCGGTTAATGCAATAAAGTGTAAAGGCATCAGTGTTGAGCATGAGGCGCAGGAAGAGGAAACGTCTACATTTGAAAACGCAGTTCAGCGAGTTGTATAATTAAAAATGAGCTTTGATGTATTTAAGGCGAGTACACGCGAGAAAGCCGCGCATTTAACCTTGTCTGCTCATCGCCTTGCATGAGGCTTAGCAGCTAATCCAGATAACCACATGTCATGCACAGCGTGAGGGAGAAGAAGTCAAACGCTTAGGGATCGACTGCAGCGACAGCTTCATGTTCCGTGCAGCCATCTTACCAGAATATTGTAGGTTTTAATCTCCTGCCCCCCAATGGTTTCTCTTTTTCCGTTTGGCTTTTGCTAGCTGAGTTCTCTGAGCGCATTCTAAGTAACCACAAGATACGCAACGGTGCGGCACTTTACACCACATGAAAGAGTGTTTTCGCAATAAATTACACCTTTCTTTATACCTTTCTAACGCTGTCTCTGCACACGTTTGAAACCACTGCAATGCGCTAGAGTGCCTCGATTCTTTCATCTGTCTACAACATTACGTGTAAAAGAGGGCGCGCGCATCAATTCAGCTTAGATTGTGCGCTTCCACGCGGGGTTTACTAGTGTTTGTGATGCTTCACGCAATTTGATACGTATGTGACCAGAGGTCACTACAGTGTTGTATCCATGGCGCTTTGGAACAGTCTCTTAGCGCACACCAGTGTCGCTGACGCGAATAGTGAGTATATTGAGTAGCGTGGGGGAACTAGCGATTGAAAAATAAAAAGCGGAGAGCAGCATGCGGCTGCTACAAACGACATATCGCTCGCTATCTTATCGTGCCTCATACAGTATGTTTTTATATTACCCCTGACTGTTTACGGCTTCAAATTATTTACTGAAATATTGAATGATCACAAAGTCGAAACTCAGACTTACTAATCTAGAGCTTCAGGCACAGGTGTAATGTATCAAGCGGCAGAATATGTTTTTGTTCCTTACCGCTTAATTTTCTACAACGATGCATATACTTTTGACAATATGTTAGGGACAAGGGCGGTTGTTTAGGGCTTTATCGAGCCAGTTTTGGCGCTTTAACGCTACTGCTGCCGTGCACAAATTTCAAGGCGAGTGGATTATGCAATTCTGTCCCTTAACTTTTGCGGTGTGCAGCCAACATCGTCTTCATCTTTCTGT
Source organism: Amblyomma maculatum (assembly GCA_023969395.1). NCBI lineage: Eukaryota > Metazoa > Arthropoda > Arachnida > Ixodida > Ixodidae > Amblyomma > Amblyomma maculatum. The sequence continues at coordinate 24,564 of JAJIZL010026707.1, read as the reverse complement.
GTAGGCACGTGAGTACTATGCTATCTCCGTGGCTGATCAAGTGTTGTTTAAAACTGCAGTACACTCGCCACGCGGAGTTATAGTGCTCTACAAGATTGGGCATCGTCGTTTTCATGAAGTTCCATCTGCTCCAGACCTTCCTTTAACAGAGGTAAATATGTCATATACATACGCCATCTGACTAAGAAAAAGACGGTAGCCCTGCTAGATAGGTCGCCGAGGCCGTCGGACAACGAGAAGCCAGTCGAGTAGGTTACAGAGAAGCTTACCAAGCGTGGGCGCGAGCCAAGATAGAAGCGGTGGCAGCGACGGCAGCCGATGGGCAGCGTAACTTAAATTGGTTCAAGGATTCAAAGATAGTTAACCTATAAATATTTTCCTATCAAAACATATCTCACGCGTTTCCTTTTTTTTTTTTCGGCAATGAGAGAATGCCCTTTAAATATATAAAAAGGCGTTTGAGTGGTTTTGCGGTATTAACTTGCAACTCTGTAAAACGCGTTTTGAATCGGCTAAGCATGTGACCTCACCGTTTTTAAATGAGCGGCCGACGCTACGACCAGCGTAACGTAGCCTCGAAAAATGCGTCAGTCTATCCTTTCAGGACGTGGGAAGCGCAATCCATGATCACAGACCACTCACAGCGCTCTCAGATGGAGGTACACACAATGACAAATCTAAAACGGAAGAAAAAGCTCCGACGTTGAGTAATCTAAGGTATTCTGTGTTTGTTTTAATTATACCAATTTGCACCCAGTGCGATGACCTCTTATACGTCCACGGTAAGCGCGCATGTTTCTTTTGTTCAGAAAGCTTTTAGGTTCTGCGTACGAAATGGTGAGAACGGCAGTCGCGAAATATTTTTCGTATTTTGTGTGCTCTTTTGAAATGCGGGAGAAAAGCTCATGCAGAGGGCGCTTTTGTGAAAAAAAATTGAGTATGGTTTTTAAAGAAATCTTTCAATTTAATAAACATGCGCCAAAGTCAAGATTGCACATTTTCACATCATTCATTTTAGTCATTTATAACTTGTGCACATCGTACATAACCAATTGAGGAGCACTAGATGACCGCTAACGATATGCCGTTTATTCCTTCAGGCTGCGCTGCACTGCATGCAGCTACGCTTATTTAGGTTTCAATTCAGCAGATATCCTGAGGAAACCAGTGGGGCAAACAGGCATTTACAGGGTGTAATTCAGTGCTCTGCGGATGGGAGGCGGAACAAGACGTGAACATCTCAGTTCCAGGCTCGTTTGCAACTGTGGTTGGAACGATATTACTGCATGCAACCTGAAAAGATGCAATGAAAATGGCGAGTTCGTTCGCAGAAATATCCTCGTATTTCCGCACACGCGCAGAACGAAAGACGGCGTATAATCGTATCATTGCTATGAACACCTCATGCACTGAAACCACTCTGCCGTCTTCATGCATGAAGTGAAGGGTGCATAACAATAACACATAGCAGAAAAACAGCGCACGGCCGCAAATATTAATAGAACCCAGGACAAAGGGAATCGATTAGCTGTTCTGGTCACTGCATCAGGTGACTAAACTATCGTCACAGCCTTGCATCGCACTTGTTAAACAGTCACTAGTTCTGCCTCTGTGCGTCGCTGTCCCAAAAACTTGCACTCGTGCCCAACTCAGTCCCAAAGCAAGACCACGCAAGCACTGCAAACCAAGAAGGGTTGGACGCGGCTCCCTGCAGGCGTAACGAGGTTTCGAACGGCTCTACGTTATTGCTGCCGAAAGAGCCGATACGGATCGAGGCCCGACCTAGATCTGCAGCCTTCTATCATCCCACGCATTTTGGCCGCAAATGCCAATCACCTCAAGCTCGGTTATGCTCTAGGCCGCTAAGCTTAGTTAGCTCTACCAAATTTAGATATATTTTGCTGACGTTACGCGAAATACTGTTTAGAAAGTGGTTCATTCAATCCATTAAAACGTATGAAGTCAGAATGACGTTGAGACTAATGTACACGCTCATTGCTACAGGCATTGTTAGCGCATATGCTCTTGTCAGCACAGTGCGGTGCAAAGCAAGTGCTTAATTTTCGTTGCGGTTGAACCTGCTTCATAATGTCTCGCATTCCTTCATCCGCCCGCAGTTACGCCTATGCGCCTCTCCTCATTCGCCTTCTCTTCATTTGAACATCAGTAACTCAGTGGTTAAATAATCTTACTGCTTAGCCCTAAGAAACGGTTTCATTCTCGACCGTAGCGATCTTGTTTTGCTGGAGGCGAGGCAAGATTATTGTCCCTCTGCTGTGCGATGACAATGAAAGTGCATATTTCCAGGTGGTCGAAATTACTCCGGAGACCACCACTACTTCAATTTTTCTCCTCTTACAAGCATTCCTCTTTTTCTCATGTCGCGGGCCAGGTGTTCAGTCAGAATGTGTGACAAATACTGAAATTTTGCTCCCCTCAAAGCCAATGTTCACCTTCTCCGATGCGCGCGTTCAGAAATCAAATGTTAGCAGAGGTTTAGCATAGTCAAGCATTGTATTAAGCAAAATCTTCACAACGTGGTTACTTTCTTGAACAAATATATGACAGCGCAAAGAGACAAGGACAAGACGAGACGAGAAAGACGGCGCTCTAAGCTGAAACCACGTCTGCGTAATGAGTTCTATACGTTCGGCAGAACTCATTATGCAGACAGGGTTTCAACTTGTGCATCCCATTTCTTGGCTTGGACTTTTATTCTTGCTGAGCGCAATCCACAGAGCTTTATGATCAGAGAAGTAGTGATCCATGGTTTCAACTTGGGTAAGGATGAATTTCGACTGTGGCGTTTCGTTGTTGAAAACGAGATCTATGCAGGATCCCCACGGAGAAAGCGCTAAACGACTTCGTTGAAGAGCGCTAAGTGCACTGCCATCTGCGTTGTCTGCCATGGCTGGTTTTGAGTCAAGGCGCCATTTCTCCGCGTTCAAATACTTCCAGCTGCAGTTGACGTCGTGGCTATTCCCATCACGTGATGGGGGGGGGGGGTGATATCAATCAAGAGACCAATCACAAAGGTCCGCCCTATTCATCGCTGTCGCAAGCTTTATTTGAGAGGTCGCCCGAAAGGTCAACGGTCATCAAAAGGTCATCCAAGATTAAAGGCCACCGAAATGTCAAATGTTTATGGTCATGACCTTGTGATACGACACTAAAATGGCCCACAAGGTTAGGCTGAAGGAAAGCTGTGGTAACTTGATGAACCCTCACACAAGCTCTGTTGGCTAATAAGAAATTAAAGACAGTATCTGTCACAATTTTCTGCCAACACTTGAAATGCATAGCAATTGTTTGCTTTCTTGTCTTTGAAGATGAAATTTAAATCAAATTATCAGATTATCAGACACGTGAAATGCGAATCTACCTAGTGTAGGTAATATTTCGCTTTAAAGTGCGGTAGCGCCACTGACTTCAGCTCTGCGCAGTGGTGATGGTGTATACCGCGCTTGACTAGTCAGAAGTTGTCAAGCGGCTATGCGTTTCTGCCGCGGAAAGCTATCGTAATATCACTTTCAATATGTGTTAAAGTCAGTTAATGGCGGTATCTTGACGAAATTTAATTTCTGCGGAATTTCACGTCCAAATATTTGCAAGAAAGAAGTTTTAGCCCAGTGTAACGGGATTTTAGGGAATGAACACATGTCATTTGGTGTAATATTGCCGGAGGTTCTAAGTGACCGAAAGAAAAAATTGCCCAAATTAAAATATAAAATATATTTCAGGCAAATAAGGACAAACGAATTGATCATTGATGATAGGAAGGGTTCTCGGTATTTGTTTGACTGTTACTTTGTGTAGTAACAGGTGGCTACCTGAGCGGTTCTTTGCTCTGGGAGTAGATTACTAGCCCCGCTAAGAATCCTACACCCCAATACTAACTTCACGTTGTGCTCGCAACTTCAGGCTGCTGAGCCATATTGCCACTAGCTTGAATAAAAACTTGACGGTTGCATTCACATGGATGCTGCGCAAAAGCGTAAAGACGGGTAGTTGCGTTCTGGGCGGATGTAAAATAAATAGGCAGAAAGGTTCGAAATATTTCGGAACCTTATACACTGCAGCGCCTCACAAAGTCTAAGCGCCACTTAGGTACAGTAAACATGCCGTTCTTTGCCCTTCCCTGGCAAGCTTAAATTCATATCCTTAGGTCACCATAGGATTTCGGGCTATACAAATAAACGAACCACGTGATCTGGCCGCGTGCATAGGTCATCAGTAAAATTCATCCGTCACTCTCTGCCCCGGCTTCATGCCGCTTGTGGTCAGTGCAGCAGCGAATCGCTATTAACCCGTTGCACTCACCAGCCACAGCATCCTTAACACGAGCAATGACCTCCTCATCGGAAAGCAGCTGGCTTTCCGCTGCCCGCACCACGTAAGCGGCAGCTGCTTCGCCATACTCCGAGTGCGGTACCCCCGCCACGGCCACCTCGGCCACGCAGTCACCCGCAGCCTTGATGATCACTTCTTCCAGTTCCGCCGGTGCCACCTGGTTGTCCATGCATCGGATGAGCTCCTTCAGGCGTTCCACGAAATAGAACCGGCCACGTTCGTCGTAGTAACACATGTCCCCTGGAGGCAAATATACAAGCCGAGTCTCGACGCCTCAAGCCCGTATAAAGTGCCCTGACTTCTCATGCCATTGGCACAATGCAGCTACCAATGTATGTTCTGATGGAAATTGAAAAATACATGAATACAACGACCTCAAGGATTTTCGGGACAAGAGCTTGCAGTAAGTCGACGGCAGCGACACGATTGCAGTTTTCTAGATCATCAATTTTAATTTTATGACGCAACTGTGCAATATCCAAGATACTGTCTTGAAATATTGAGCTGAATGATCCGTCATTGTGGTGCTCAAAAATACGCTTGCATTTTGTTTACGTTTTGTTGTTGCCATCACGAATAGCTAAAATTGCTATATTAAACCAAAAGTCAACGTTTAAGACGACGCCGAGAAAAAGTAGAAGCAAAAACTACAAGCCTGCTGTTAGGATAGCTACAGTTCTATTCAGGCTCAAGCAGAATTGCAGGACGTGGGTAAAAACAGCTCCGACAAGCAAGTTCTCGATGACAAATTGGCTCGTCCAGAGATTCGGGATATGTCTTCGAACTGGGTCTTGTCCATCGCGGTGCTGTTTTTGGAAGTCGCCGACAAGCCATCCGGCTCCAATAGGTAGATGTTAGGCACTAATGCTGCAAAAGAGCTGGAAGTAGACCACACTATCAAAACATATTGATTTGATCTTTTTACTCTTCCTCAGGCACCTCTTTTTAAACCGTTTCAATAACCGATGCCGGCACTTAAACAAATCCTAAACAAAATGACATCGAATGAACTCCAACCATTTCCATTTTGTAGCGCGTTCGGTAGAAAGGATAGCCTGCTGTAGAATCTCAGCACATTATTATTGTGATAATTAAGTTGATTCGATGACACAATGCAAGCGATTCGTAGAAGAACAAAAAACTCAATTTGTTGAGTAGTCTACTATGGCTAACCGACTGCGGAAATGACATATTTCTGCTATACTGACGAGTATTTTCTTTTTCTTTGAACTGCATTGTATTTCTCGTGCTTCCATTTTATATCTTTTTATTTGTCTTGAACATCTCGTCAGTGAATTTGCTGCAATATTTTGTTTTGTTGATATGGATCTAATAAACAGCCCTTGACTAATTTTCATCACGCTGTATCTGGATCGATCTGGATACCAAGAACCCAAGGTTGGCTTTGACGGGCCCGCTCTTTAAAACGTATAAGAAAGTTTTGTGCAATAAAACTTATTATTTTTATTAGAAGGAGCAGTTGTTATATTAATAGGGGATAAAAATACTTTAGCAGAGAAGCACTGGACGCAACGTCTTCAAAGTTGGTTCGTGGGAGCGCTTCACGCGCATTACTTCGTTGCAGCTTCCCAGAGCACCTCGCTTCGTCAGTTGACAAAAAGAGCCAAAGTACTGACTGAATTTTCTACACAATTTGCCGTCTGTATGAAAGAACCCCATTGGACGTTGGCGAGCCAATATGTATCGTATATACTTGTTTGTGGAAGCACGAGACTCACCAGAGCGGCACCAGCCGTCTTGGTCGAAGAACTCGGCCGTCGCCTCCGGTTTGTTGTAGTAACCTTTCATAGTGCTAGGGATCCGGTAGCAAAGTTCTCCGGGCTTGTTTGGTCCCAGTTTCTCACCAGTCTTCTCGTCTATGATCTGAAAAGGTAGGCGGGCGATGTGTCGTTCGGAACAAAGGAATAAAAAACGCAAAACCTAAATTGGAATACCGAGTCCAAATGAAGCTGCGGTCATTCGCTCGAAGCACGTTCGTCTTGTTTTTTAACCTAAAACTCAATGTCACTCCTTCACTCGGCAGTCTTCGGCTTTTCGAGCAAGCGCCCCGACTTCAACGAGCCATGCCGTTCAAAAAATTATCCGAAGTGCTGCTGCAATAGCTGACATCTAATGCGAGGTAGCGTACAGCTTGCGAGTGACCCTGATGGTGACTCTACATTCAGCTATTCGTACAGAAAATATTGGTCGTAAAGGTCGCCGTCAGTGCAGAGATTCCAGAAATGACAACGCACAGCGTGTTGAAGAATTAAGGGCGCCGCAGAATGCTTGTCTCCACTAAGGCGCTGAATCCTCAGTTGGTTTGTGGGATTTAACGTCCCAAAGCGACTCCGGCTATGAGAGACGCCGTATTGGAGGACTCCGAAAATTTGGTCAGCATTAGTCTTTGTGACCAAATTTGTTTGGGATATTTTCCTTATTTATTCAGAAGCCGAATGTTTCTATCGCATACGGCGACTGCGAAGGAAGACAACTTACTTCCCCGGCACTGGTACCGGAGGCGCCATCTTGTACTGCTTCCAGCAACTCTATCAGAGCAAAAGTGGAGGCATTGGGAGGTTGTTGTAAACAGCATATGATGGCGCCACCGGTGCCAGCGCTGGGAAACGGCTTCTCTTGCTTTGCCTCCGCGCTATACGATAAGAACTTCCGGCTTCTTCTGATTGAATAAGGCAATACCTAAAACAAATTGTTATAAAAAGTAATGCCGACCAAATGCCATTGATGTGCAAAATTTAAGCTGTGAGGATTCAGTGGTTTGCCGGAAAGAAGCACTCTACGGTGCGTATGTGGTTGTGCAACGTGTTGTAGATGTCATCAGATCCTTCCCATCGTGAAAAACAGGATGGACCTTGCTCAAGTATTTTAAGAAAGATAAAAGCCTCTACGTATATATTTCAAAAATAATTATCTTAATTCGATACAGTGAACTAAGCTTTCATACAAAAAACAAAAACAAAAAAAAAAACCTATCGAAACTGAATTTCGATGGCAATTTCAGAGCTCAGTAGAAAGAAGGACATCGCTCCTTACCCATCCCATTCCCGCAAGCGAGGAAACAGCGTCAGTGATCCCACCGCAGGTCTGCATCATTCTAACACCAGCTAGGACCTCGGTATGTACCCAAGTCTTAGACAAAGACTGCTTTTGATCGGCAAGCTCACCTTGATCTCTACCATGGGCGCTGGGTAGCCCAGGTACCCAGCGCTGATCTCGTCCACCGGCGGAGAGCAGACGATGCCGCACGACTCGGTGAGTGCGTACAGATTTCGAAGACATAGCAAATCGCCGAACGCGCGGCACACGGCCTCGGCGAGCGAAGGAGACACTACGCTGCCACCCACGTTGATCTTTCGAACACTGTCCAGGTGCACTCCGCGCCGGAGAATCTCGCCTACGATTTGCCGCAACCGAGTGGGAAAGCTGGCAAATGTGGTGACCTGGAGCGAAAAGATGAAAGAGTAATCCTGAATGCACTTTTCAAACGGCCGGTGTAAGAAAACGAAACTTCTTGCCACACAGCTCGGGAATCAACAACGTTACTGCCAAAATTATAAACAGAACCCTCGTCCATGACTGTCTTTAACTCAGGCAGTGTACTCAATTATAGTAAAAGAGAGGGCAAGGGTTACAACTACACAGTGAGAGCGGAAACTTTTGAACTGTAACCCGTAGGGCACACTAATATATGAGGTTGCCTTTTTGATGATGCAAAGTGCCAATGCGAGAAAAGACTTTCGTTCCGAAAAAAAAAATGTTTCGTTTCATAATTTGGTGGTATGCCCCATGCCCCGTAGTAGAATTGCCTTTATACCCTCAAAAAACTACAGAGCCGTGTCAAAATAATTTGCCTCTCCCCTAATAAACAGTAGATGTCAGCATTAAATGGTGACGGGCATAGCACATTAGATGTAGATTGTACTAGCCACAAGCTTGAATTGTCTAGCGCTCACCGTATCAAATCATTGATTTTGTTCTTCCATTAGGGCGGCGCACTCTGTCGGTGTGGCAGATTTTTTTTCGTCGCGTCGAACCAAACGGAAGCACAAAACGTAGCCCTCGGTAGGCAGTTGCGGCCCGTGGCGGCCTTGTCACCTTCGCGGGCGACCGCATAGTCACGGCGTTGACAGCAGGTGCGAGCAGTCTACTACCCTGGCGTATAACTCGCCAAGCGATCGCTTTCGGTAAGAGAGCTTGCTGCGTCTTAGGTCATGAGGCTCCATCGCTTGGCATAAGCAGCTCTCATGATGGCGGAGATGAAACGCAGAACGGTGAAGATGCCTATGCGGTCACGAAGAGACGCTGGCCCGAGACGAACACAGGAGAAGCAGCACATTTGAGTGCTCTCCGAGCGTCTATACAGCCATCTGCTTAAGGAACGTCATGAGCTGACGAAGCAACAGAGAGACAGACACAATTATAAATGCCTGGACGCTGTTCAAGCTGCTGCCGCCTCGACCGCCGGCGTTGAACGGCGTTATACGCGCGAGTGTAGCACTGTGGCGCTATCCTTGGGGAGAGTGCGGAACCTCGAGAGAGCGCTCTCCAGGTAAAATCTGGTTCAGTGACTGGATGTTCATGTTTCTGTGCCAGCATGGAAACACGGTTGGCGGATGTTGACTCGATTTTATTTCGACATCTCTTAAAATACGTCGTCAACTTGAGCTAAGAGTATTTCATGCTTAATAAGACAAAATATGTAGAACGCCTGTAGTTTTTTGAGTTAATTAGTACCATAATACTTTTTGCTGCAACTTGAAGAAACTTTTAATGTCACTACAGAAATTGCTGTTGTCCATACATTTTCCCGGCCAAAATATCTAGAGAAATTATGTTACAGCATAAAGTTTGTTTAAAAATTTTTGCGACTGGGTAAAGTACTAGGGATTAATGTCTACTGTCTAAGTGGGCATATCGCGCACTCGGTACTCATTGCATAGCAGGGAGTCTGAACCACTTTTTTATCTTAGATGCCAAGCATGGGAGCCTATTCATACTATTCTAAAATAACCCACGAACAGAACAATGAAGGATTGGAGGTCAGCTGGCACGAAGCAACTTTACACTTTATTGCTGCATCTAAAAAAATTACTGGACTGCTCTTAAGTTTATTTCAGCGCGGAAATGCTGAAAGCGAGTTTACATGATTGTTTTCACAAAGTGCATCTTTATTGTGCTCGCACTAACATAATCATCATCACTATCGATGGTATAATTACTGTCAAATAAGTGCACATTGTCGTCGCTACTACCAGGGCATCATTAGGACTAACTACAGCGCCATTACATTGCTGTTGTATCATTATCCTTGTCCTTAACTGCATCGTCATTTTCCCCGCTACAATCATCCCCTCGCTAGACGAGTAGAATTTCGGTCTGTTACTCAATAACCTGGTCTGGAGTTATGGTTTGAGCGCATGGGTTGGGGACCAGGGAGATGATAGCTCGATTCCCGGTGGAGACAGGACTTTTTTTTCTGTGTCAGTTCATGCGAACATTTCCGGCGATCACATCTATCGACACCACCAGTGAGCCAAGAGGGGCATTCGCTTGAAAATGTAGGAAGAGTGGTACCGGTGCGACATGACACTCAGCTGCGACAAGGCGTATTGTTTAGAGCATTTAGTGTTTGCGATTGCAACAGGTCTCTAGTTCAGTTAGTTTACGAGCGTAGCCGCAGCTTTGAAAAACGGCGTCAGATGATGTTAGTACCTGGCAACTTTAATTTTGTTTTCAGGCCGCCTTAAAGACAAAACATTCAAGGCTGCAGCCAGGTACGTTTTGATATAATTGTGCCAACTCATATGAACATACATTTAGAAGGGCAAAAACATCTGTCTTTTGTTCCTTTTTAATGACATTTGCGAGAGCAGCTGTTGCAGAATCCAGATGGCAGGTAAATACAAGAGAGCACAGAAAGTACGTACCTTGTACCTGTCCACGTAGTCTACTATCTGCTCGAATCGCAAAGCGGGGCTGACTATCACGCACGTTGAACCGATGCAGGCTGCAACCATGGTGAAGAGAAAACCCGAAGCGTGAGTGATGGGGTTCCACGCTAGTAGCACATCCTCTTCGTTGGAACTCAAGCATGCCCTGTTCGGAAAGACGGGAGTTTCCGGAGGTGTGGTTGGAAGACGGGAACAGCCACGACGAATGTTGTTTGAAGCATCTTACTTTTACAAGAGCGAGAGGAAAGTATTGGGTCGGCTCGATTGCTGCTAACAGATGCAGAGAGACATGTATTGCACAAGCCTCACACGTTAGTGGGAGCAGGAGAAACAACTCCATGCAATTATCGTTGCAAAGGAATATTTTTTTTTCAATACGCCTATTTGGTACGCTGGTTTTCGGTGGTAACAAATGTCGATTATATAAGAGATAAAAATGCATTTCATATTTTTTCCGTTGCTGCATTCAATAATTGTCATGTGTGCACCGACAATAGCTCCGTGGTCAACACTTTTCGATGAATGATTGTGTAACTTAGCATCGCAGATCCTCCACAAAAGAACGTGGCAACGTTTCAGTATACTTATGAATTCGGTTTGGCAGTTGCATTTACATATGCATTTATAGGCATAGCCTTTCTTTAGTTGTTTTAGCATTACATACTAGTGCCACCTTTATCATTAAAATGAGGTACTATATGAGCGTGCCTATAATGACATATTAAAGCAGTCTTAAGTCATTTTTTCTGGTGCCTCGAAATTATTTTCTGTCGATCAGTAGAGCTTCAAGAAAAACAGACATCGGTATTGTACAGGGCTGGTAAACACCTTTTTTTCATGTAAAATAAGTTATAACTAAAATTTGTGTTTTTTTTTGCGACTACGGGATATATCAACAGAAAACTCACGTAATTGCCTTATGATGTCACGGATATAAAAATTTATTATGTCCTTTTTCCCGCTCCAAATGATGGTGCCGTTAATGATATTGACGCCTTCTGTATTTAACAAGGCGCAACTAAAGAGTAATTAAAAATATAGTATTTATACATATATTTGGGTTCTCCGGAAAAATCTGAACTGCGTGAAAAAATAACTAGTCATTCTGCTTCCAGCTGAAATGTAAAATGCAGACAACTTCATTTAAGTCACTGCTGTCGGCTCATAATGAGAGTGTTCAAGTTGGAATTATGTACAGGGGATTATGGGGTATGGAGGTAAATAGTTATATTAAATATAATCAGCCTTTATTGGGACGACCTCCTTTTTGCAACTTTGAATTGCCTTACAACATCATATTTTTGTTCTGCTGCTGTGAATAGTTTTGTAGTGGAAATATTTTTGTGGAGGTAAAGGTGTGTGATGGCTGGAGGTTGTGGAACGTGATGTGGCCATTGTATGGGTTGTTTGCCAGGAAGGGTGCCAACAAAGAAGCTTTTCTACAGCTCATTCCGGGAACTCCGCACCTTCAGAGCCCCTACCGCACTTCCTGAGTCGGCATCTGGAGTATGCTCGCCCATAGTTATTGTATTAGTCCAGTAAAATTTGAGCTTGATTCGTAGTTATTCTCTTTACTCGAACCTTAATTACTGAGGAAGGGCATGGAGTTATTGTTTCCCTGCTGCATATATGCCACTGAGAGAGAAAAAAAGTTACAGAAAACAGTTGACTGCTTACGTTCCTTGAAATCCTAGGATAGATCGACAAATGAAAAAGTGAAGGTGATGCTTACGCTCCGCTTTGAAAGGTTTGACGCGGTGACGTCAGTGGCTCCTATCTGTGCCCCCTTTTTCGTTTACATGCACTTACTCACTTCGCTGCTCGCTTCGTTACTAATTCCTTAATTTATGCTTCTAATATCTCGCACATATGAAATCACTGAGTCGTAATCTGGCAATTTATACGAAAGACTATCCAGCCTATATGTCTCTAAAGGCCCGCTTTATTCAAGCCCTACAGAAGTGCCTGAAGCGTATCAATAGCGTGTCTTAATAATCGCCCAAGGGTCCTGGAAAGGTCGATTCCCGACTCAAACAAGTAGTCGGAGTTGGTATCCCTTGTCACGTCACGTAGTCTCGTGACGTCACCGAAACGGTAAAAATATTGTGAGCACTGTGTGGCGCTTCATCTTCCACAATACCTTACAATATCTGTACTTAGCATTGTCACATAAAATGACCAACTGCCTCAGCAGTAATTTATCGCTCACAGCGTCGATAACGCAGATAATGACGGATTTTATGCACAACAGGTCTTTAACGCGGTCATATTAGGCGCGGTACGAAACAGTGAGTTCATTTTAATTTGTAGTGTTAACGTGTCTATACTGCAATGGCACACCTTAGGAGCACTGCGAAAGAGCGCGTCCCGATGACGTCCAGCTACTATTCTGGCACTGCTTTTCATTTACGCCGCCACCGCCGTGTTCTGTTGTTATTGAGACATAAAAAAAGATTTCGCATTAAAATCGCAAACAAAACGGTAACTTTTTTTGCAGCATTGTCAAAAACATTGCCAAAATGCGGGTAGTATATTTGAAGAGACCAGGAGCAAACAATAATTTTAAATGCACTATGAGTACAATGATTTCAGAAAGCAATTAACCGCATAAACCATACCCAGGTGTTCAAACACAATGACTATACGTGAAATACCTGCCTTGTCGTTCTTTGTGCGCACTACTTTAAGCAATATTCAGATAAATAAGTTTAACACATTGTAAAAGATGTGCACTCGCAAGAAATGCCCTTACCTTGAAATGACCACATCCCTTGCATCCTCGACAATGGTAGGCAAAAATGGCTATGTCCACACAGTCGAGTGAGACAGGCTATTTGCATCGTTACCCTGACTATTTTAGAGCTTCACGCATTTACACAGGCACCACGACTGTTTTATTAGGCGCTGGCCCTTTCTTTGCGCGAACGTTTAGATATGAGTTGAGCAGTCCTCTCTGTGAAAAGTTGTCGACCACTTGTGCGAATATCACATAAAATATAGAACAATGTGGCTTCTGTACAGTGCCTCAGTTTGCAGTGCGCATGCACTCTTGATATCCGCATAATGTTCAAGCATCGCTTTCTTAAACAAATATTGAAAAGGAAAATAATGAGAAGACGTTTTATAAACGGGTCAAATTTATGAAACCTGATCGCCCATGCTCAAAATTATGACAGGGAAGACAATTAGATCGGAGATGTGAATAAAATGTTTAAGGAGTCTAGAGAGTTCAAACACTGAAGCCATCACGAAGGAGCGCCCTATACTTGCCCTTAGCCGAGTCCGATTTCTCCGCATATACATATGCCATTTGAGCGAGCCTCCATTTAGGGCCAGTCGTGCCTAACATTTGGGCTTAAGTAAGACATTTATTTTTCATAATATGGTGTCGAGAGTCGTCCTCACAGCTCTATGTTTAAAGCCTGCAACTACTCAGTAAAGGATAATTGAACACATTCCATCGTAATAAATTCACACTTCTGAAGACCTAAAAAGTGGCTAAAGAAGGCTAATAGCCTCCGTACACCTACACGTGCCCTTAAATCCCATGGAGCTTTAAGGTTTTGTACTCGTCCACTTTGAAGAAGAACTTGGTGAACAAACGGTGTTGGCCAGATTAGGGCACTCTTAAAAACAATAAAAAAAGGCGTAGTGAGGGTGCTCTGTTTATTGTTATGCGCGTAAAAGCGCAAGTTGTTGTAAAGTACATAGGGTTCGATATCACGTTACTAAAGTTGTATAGCCTCATTTCTTGCAAATTAATGTGATTTCTGGAGAAAAGTGTGTTCACTACTCTATACACATAAGCTGCTATTGATGGAAGAATCTTTGGGCAGATAATACGAGGGACCAAAGGTTACGTATGGTCGTTCCTAATGGCTTGCTACCCTTCATATTGATGCTCATCTTTTACTAGCTCGGAAGCTAGATTTGCACTGTAGGATGAAGCTGAGAACTATAAATAAATGTGTATCTTGCACCATTGGCATGCGATGCGAGAAGCATGGTTCTTGCATTATATGCATTTTGAAGGGATGCGTTAGCCGTATTGCCCGTACATTGTGCCCAAGGCCTATGACTTCTTGTGGCAGCAGTAAAGTTGGATTATGAGGGAAATAAAAGGGGCTATAGCAGTCATTTAAGTTCATCTTTTCCAATCAACTGACAGACGCTGGCACTACGCAAATATTGTAGAGTTTGCTCAGAAATATAAATTATCTGACAAAGACGACGACGGTCATACTCGTACTTTCTTGCTACAAAAAATTCCCGGGTCCTCATCCGCTCCGCTCCAAAGTTTTCCTTTTCTCATTATGAAAGTACCAGCGGCGGATATACAACCATTAGATGATTTTGGTAAGTGCGAACCTCCGGCTTATAGGCTCGACAATAATAAGAGAGCACCAATCTTCTGTGTCGTTTCGTTTTGTGTAGGGTCTGCATCGGCAAGCTTGTTAGAAATGGTGAATTCAGGAAGTGATTACCAACATCGGCAATATGAGGCGTTAACGCCATTTCAGTATGGGCAGGAAGGCCTTTTTTGACAGTACGGACGCTTAAGCTCTGGAATTGCTAACAACGTAAACGTATGTCGAAACGCAATGCACTAGATTTTAAAAGCTGATTCGACTTAATACAGCGATGTCTTGGGCTAGGTAAAACATCTTTACGAGGCAGATAGTAAAAAAGATGTAGGGTCAGAGTAAGAGAACGCTGCTGAGTTGTAAATAAAACTGTCAGACCTACTTGGAAGTGTGGAGGTTCGCGACGAAGCTGTAATGCGATATCTCGACGCCTTTCGGCAGCCCCGTGGTCCCCGAGGTGTAGCAGAGTGCTGCGACCGTCTCAGTCGGCACTATGCCAGGGACCTCCTTGTAGTCGCTGCTGTCCAGTTCCACGAAAGAGCTGACATTCTCGAATCCGCTGACAGAGCCCATTGCAAAGAGGCCCTGTGAACCAAATGAGAACGTTTCAAGTTATTTTGTTTTATTTAGCTGGCATGTTTTCTGCTAATTTTGTGACTGCTGCATCCTTAGTGTGTTGGTAGATAGATAAAATCCCGCGTCAACAAAAGAATATTGTTTGCTTTAAACAGAAACAGAACACACTTTGAAAGCGGGTGGATCGTTTAGTCTGAACTAGTGGTCCTACTGACAGGCAGCACCAATTTCTTTACCTTCCGTGCTTTGCGGTCATAACTAGCCCAATTCTCAGCCTTGGTGCTTGTAGTTTAGTGTAAGAATTATAAAGGTATTAAGAAGGACTGAACGTGCAGTGCTCTGAACGAGGAAAAACAAATAATGTGAATTTAATATTTTTCTATTATTCAAGACCTGCACTGCGATTTGCGTAAAGGGGGTTATTTTATGGAAACTTCAGTAAATAACTCAGATTATTGAGAAAGACGCCATAAGTATATCCCTTTCGGGGCCGACTTTAGCGGGAACAAGAAGCTAGGGGAAAATGTCAAAACGTGGGTCAGGGTAAAGACGAGGTACTGCATGTGGATGGCGCACATGGTGCGAGGTGTGAAAACACTAAATAAAATTTAATGCAGCTGTCAATTTTCCTGTTTACTAGTTCCCTGGTGGTTGGTATCTCAGCTCTTCTGGACTCTTGACCCTAAGTACTGCAAATATCCTGATTTTTTGACCTTCATTCAGCCTACACCACCTATAGGTATCTGTTCTATTTCGCAAAATCTGTAGTTTCGGTCACTGCAAGAAATATGCTTTACAAACTTAAATACATTTAAATAAACCTCCTACCTTCAGCGGAAGCCGGTCGTGGACATTGAGCACCTTTCTAGCGTTTTGTGGGTCCGTTAGTACATGAGTGGCATCACCATCCTTCATTTGGTAGTGAAGCTCTTCTGTTTTGGTGGAAAAAGCGACAAACGCAGTTTCAGGTCTGTATAGCAAAACACATAGAATGAAGGTGACTGACGTTTACAGTGGGTAATAAGTTTGACGTATTCATATAACAAAGAATCAAAGTGCATCGCATTAAGACGCATCAGCCACAGTTAACCTACCATTTATTCGCGTTTTCTATATTTCTGCACGTTTCGTGGAAGGCGTACAGGTACGTGTTTCGAGGAACGTGGGAAATTGTCTTCAGAGCTAGTCAACACAGGCACCTTTAAGTTGAGCACCTCAATAGATTGCTTTATCAGATTTTTGTAGCAAGAAAAAAATTGAAGTTAAGCAAAATGGCCTGTGTCACCTGATTGCTAATTTATTCGCCTTGTACAAGCTATCAGTTTTAGCGATAACCCGTACGGTAAAGGCTCTCTTCCCTGTTTCTTCCTTGAACATCGATGTCACGAGGTTGATCGGTTCATGAATTTTCCGCTGACATCTTTATTACGCTTATTTAAACCATAAACGTCGTCGCCATCCCGCTACCTGTTTCAAAATTTTCTTTCATAAATTACCAGGATTTGATGTCAATGCATTAAGTAAGAGGTCGGACGTTTACCGGGAAAAGCCTTTTTTGCTTTCATGAAAGTGTGCTTTGAGGGGAATTACTTTGACAAACACAGGCAGGCGATTGGGCTTGATGGAAACGCTGTTTCAGGTCGAGATTGCCAAGAAAAAGCTCCAAATAAGCACGACATACCACTCTAAATGATTCCTCAGAACGAATATTAACTGACATTCATTTAATGCTGTTTTATAGCATAGGCTTTGGCATCCATTAGCGACCGATATTTAGAACGCTATTATTTTTCATAAGTCATGCTAATATAGGGGCAGCATATTTCACGCACGCTCCGTGAGGGACGTTTTGGCGAGCACGACGGTGGCACCGGCAAACACAAGGCCATATATGGCGACGAAGTTCTCCAAGCAGTTGCCGAGATGGACACACACGCGATCGCCCTGGCCGATGTGGCGTGACTGGAAGCCCACCGCGAAGCGTTTTATTCTGTCGAAGAACTGCAGTCGGGACAGGCGCAAGGTGTCGTCGACCTGCAAGGAAAAAATATATAAGGCATGCCTCGAGTTGTGCTTCATTGATTACTACAAAAACGGCGTCTAACAACAATATATGTTTCCACAGCGACTTCTTAGGGACTCATGGTGTGTATTGGTATAATAGATTCAAACTATGAAGGGTGGCGCAGTCGCACTCACACTCCCGGCTGCTCGAAATTCCACCCACGTTCACACTCATTCTCGCAAGTACTCATACCCGCTCATATCCACTCATTCATAGTCACAGTTGCTGCTGACAATGAAAATCCCTCAAACTCACGTTCGTTCATGCACTCGCACTACATTCGTGTCTATTTAAACTCACTACCAGTCACTTGCACTCATGACCACTCACAGTCATGTCCGCTGACTCACACTTGCGACCACTTGTATATCCACTTACACTCATATCGACTGATTGCCACTCGCACGCAGAATTTGTCCCACTCACGAATTCGTATTAACGTTTCTGTCCACTCACACTATAAACACTCAGTCGCAATCACACGTACTTCCACCCCCTCACGCTCATGATCACCCAGAACCACTCGCTAAATCTAGCACTGACATTTACACGTGGCAGTGTTAGCGGCTGGATATGAGTGCAATATTATGCAAGATGCAAAAGGAACAAACATATGCGGGCATTAGAAAAAAGCCCAGAAAAGAGGAAAATGCGTTTTCAGTTCGCGCGGCTGTTCCCGTGCTGCAGGACGACGGTAAATGAAAAAAATTACGGGGTTCTATAACAAAGACTATACGATTAAAATATGCTATCACTGGCTCCCTTCATCCCATATAATTGGTTTCTTATGTGTTACGAAGTCAAACTGAGCTGCTTTAATTTGCGCTGTGCCATGGTCCTATCCAATGTTTGCTATCTTTACTCACTTTCATTTTTGCTGAGTCACACTTATTCATGTTCGCTCAGCCATTTGCAGATATTTTAATATGTGTTGAGTCATCCTTTAGACATTGTTTTTTTTTTTATAGGATTCAACATCCCAAAGTGACTCATGCTAAGAGAGACGCCGTAGTGGAGGGCTCCGACAATTTCGACCACCTGGTTTTTTTAACGTGCACTGAAATCGCACAGCACACGGACGCCCAGCTTTTCGCCTGCATTGAAAAGCGGCCTCAGAGGCCGAGATTAGATCTCGCATCCTTAGGCACAGTAGTCGAGCGCCCTAACCAATCTACTACCCCGGCAGCAGCATTCCTTAGATATTGCTGGTGATTATCAATATTACAATAATTGCGCTCATTTTGTGGACTCTTTTTGTAGAACCAACCATCACTGGTCTCCTTGCCAACTGGAGGTGAGCTTTTCTTGCTATTTTACCATCTGTCAACCATCGCGGGTGGTATGTGCACAGCATTAGGCCGGAAGCTAGAATAGTCCCACAGTTAGTGCATGAATACTAAGATACTGAGTCGCTCAAATCGAGGAAGTTTATTTATTTTGTTTGGTCTGCCTCCCAAGTATATGCCACGGGAGAGGTTAGTTGGCAGTGGAAAAGTAGCCGAGAACTAACTGCCGACGTCACGACAGCACTTGCAATGGCCGAATCAGTTTAGATATCGTAATCGAACCAACTGTTACCCTCGGATCTCGAATCACGCACTCTGCTCCTAGGCTGTGCACGCGGTTTGGCGGTGCTTTGCTAAAGCCTTCTTTGCTAAAGGTTCTTAAACCGAGGTAGTTTCGTTAACTGTTTATAGATTGTTATTTTAAACACTGTCGGGGCGATTTGTGTAGGTGAAATGTACGGCAAAGCATACGTCATGTACGCAATAGACCTCTGTGATTAGTGTTAGTAACTGAGATTACTAATAAGTTTTTTTTTTTACTTTTATCTGCAAGCTTCAGCATTATATCCAGATATCTAAAACTGTAGGCGCAGAAGTCGAGCTCAGTTTGAAAGTTCTCTTGATGAGGAATGGATTTCAATATGCTTAATGTCAAATATATGAATTTTTTCAACTCGTTAGCTCGCTTCTGGGAATGCGCATATCTAAAATAGAGCCGCTAGACGTTGCAACGCCACGGAAATAATTCAATTTACATCTACAGTGTTATTAGACGAATAGCTAACGTATTTGCTGTACCAGAAATACAAGCAACGCCACATTAAAACGTTGTATTGCGGGAAGTCAACTTTTCAATAAAAAACATGCGCATATTTGAAGTTAAATATCTCTAACAGTATCGCCGCTAAAGAAATTTCAAAAGCCTGATTCGTATTTTACGTTGATTGACTCCAATATTTTGAAATGATGCTGGCATAATAATAAGAGTAAAAAGTTCCTGAGATTTTAGCACATTAACCGTTTTATTACTGAGGACGTCTATCAAACATAATTTTAGCCTTGCTACTAATCCACCAGCACAGTTTGTCTTCACACAGTTTAAAATAACGATATGCAAATAGTTCGAAAGAATTCCCCGGTATATGCCGGATTGTCATTTACGTGTGTTGTAGGTTAGTACTGTATGCTAATGAATATCTGCTACCTGAAAGTTGTATGGAAGAGCTAAGGCACATACTTCGCTTCTGAACTAGCCACGTTAAATCACCCGTAATTATTAATAATTGCCAATTATGGCGCACACGGGAAGAAATGTGTGTGGCACTTTGGGCCCCTGAAGTGAGATGAGGCGAAAGCCTTTGTTGGAAACGCTGCTTATTCCTTTTTTACTCCGTCTCCTTGTGTATGCTGTGTGGTGCGGCGTTTGAGGAAGCGCCATATGGAAGGCGCAAAAAGGACGCCTGGATGGGACGCCCGGCAGGATCGGTTTCATATTGCGTGGATCTCTGATGCCATCGGCCATGACCGGACGTGACGTCATAACTGAATGCGACGTCGTGATGACATCAGTTCCGGTTAATATACATGATCGGTTGGGACAATGATAACGTAACGTCCGCTCATAATGTGACGTACGGTCATGACCGGTAACCAAGTCACAAGTCATATCGCAATGTCGCGGTATCCCACGGATACTCGCCAGGAAGTATGACAATTCTTGAGGACGGACACTTAGGAGCCTATTAAGGCTTTCGCCCTAAAATAACGTATGCCATCTTCTCCTTTTGGCGTACAGCTGTGCTTAGTGTGGCGTTGCTATGGTTTAGACGCACTCTCCGCAGCGTTGGTTCACTTGCCGCAAAGAACGAAATACAACTCCTGATGACACCACGTGGTAGCCGACGCTTCGCAGTGCCGCCAGTCGTCACCACTGAGAGTTGCGAGTAGGTTTGCTGCTCACGGCAGAAGGGAGGCGGGTTCGGCTGCTTAACGAGATCCAGGGTAGGATAGTGTATAATAACGTCAGTAAGGAGCCCATTCAGCATTGACAATAGGTGCATATGTGTTAGGGCGATGGAAATAGTGGGAGCTCTAATAATGGGTAGAAACGTTTGATTCCTTGGATTCGTTACATTGGCAATAATATGTGCACCAGAAGTGGTGTGCCTCTTTTATTCGAGCGTTACTTTTCAGCGATGCCGGCATCATGTATAACAGGGATGAGATCCTGAACAGAGCTTGCTGTGGCCAATCATGTAGCCGGCGCTACAGAACGTCCGCGGGATACTGATTTACCTCTTCATAGATCAATCAGGTATGTTCATGAAGCGCGGCACAGAAGTATGTAGTTTGCCTTTGAAAGGCAAGTGAAAATAATACAGATAACAATACTCTTTTTTGACTACCGAAGACCTACTAAAATCAGTAAGTGATATTTTAAACAGCTTACTCATTATTTGCCGCATATACGGCACAGCGCATGAAATTAATAATTTCAAAGCAGATGCATGTGTTTCAAAGGGATCACTAACCGGAAAGACAAAGATTGAGAACCAGAACTCTGCTTTTTGCGATCATCGCTGTGGAAGAAGAGCAGGGCAACGTGTTTATTTTTTTAATGGCCGTCCAACTATTTCCTCTACACATGCTGTTCTCAGAAACAGCATGATAATAATCATTCAGAGGATATTGATGACGAATTTTTTAAATAATAACGCCGCTCTGTTCATCCAAGGCTAGAAGCAAAGGCAGGTGCGATATGTACATGCCAGAATAATTGCTGGCCTTTAATCAGTGTTGGCCTGTGTAATTCATGCGTTTTCTGGCGAATCATGTGCTCTGGAAAGGAATATTGAAGTCAGAAAGAAAATACCTCTTATTTAAAGGAAAATATTTAAGATGTATACAATTGCACAAAAAGAGTTGGTTCTTACAGCGGGCTTCAAGCAGTTACTGCTTGAATCTTCGGCGTGCAGTCGCAGGAGTACCCTCGATCACTTGAAATTCGACTTCGTACTCCTGAATATGACGCGCACGTGTCTGTAGTTGTACTTGATAACACGTTGCCATAAAAACACTAAAATACGTATTTCTCTTTTGTTTTCGTCATTATATACACAGTACCTGCAATGTGCGACTAGTAGCGGTTTCAATAGAACGGTGTTTCTGCAAGGGAGGGGAAAATTATTTAGACCGACGTTCCTACCCTTTAAAAAAACGTCATATCAAACAAGGCACTTCATCCCTCCCTTAAACATTCATCTGGAAAGTTTTTTGCCGTACTTGAAGAAGCCGCATCAAGTTACTGTGCAAAACCAGACGCCAAACTTCGCTTCACGCTTGCTAAAGAGTTTGCAGTGTTGCCCAAGAGAAGTTTCAATATTATATCTCGGCCACGTGTTACCAAGACGTTGCCTGGACGAGTGATTTTTATTTTTAGTGACTTTCCAGTGTGTGTAGTTTTAGAAAACTTCAGCTGTTCGCTGTCTCCTAGTTAAAGTACCCATGTGTGATGACACCTACATTCATTCTAAACAGCGCGGCAGCTCACGTGGTCTCACGTTCTGTTGCTGCTGAGCTGGCATGATTTGTCATTCGGTTGCCGAAAGAGAACTAGGATAAGGGGAAAGGAAAAGAGGGAGGTTAAGCGAGGAAAAAACATTCAGCTCGCAGCCCTGTACGGAGGGAAAAGGGATGAATGAATATAGATGAGAAATATAAAAGGAATAAGAGGGCAAAAAAATCACTAAAAGAAATGCGCATTGAAAGATCAAGGAATGTAGAGCAGTCTCTTCGCTTTAAGCGAATAAAGGAGCGCCAGGTAGGCCTTCATCGTGGATGATCACCGGCATCTCTGACCGAGACTCCTAATATCCTTCAGCGGGCATGGGCCAAGATCCTCTAGAGCATGGCGTAGATATCGTCTTTAGGCGCAGTATTTTGGACATTAGCAAATTACATGTGGCATGGATTCCTTGCGCATGCAGACACACAAGGCTGTTAATCAGCCATGCCATAATAGTTAGCATTTTGGCTGCGGAGGCTGCAATTTGATGCTCCTGAAAGTAGTGGGTTCCAGAATGATGTGCGGTATCGGAGCAAGGCAATGAAGCCCGGAGAGCGGATGTCGACCTATAGTCCCAAACAAAGCGGTCCCTCATAAGAACGCCCTGCGCTAGCTTAACCCCACACATGGTGGCATACGTACATACCAGATTATGCCATAATATAGAATACCGTACCATATCATACCACACCATGCAATTGCATATCTTATCATACAACACCGTACGGTTACTTACGATATCACGCCATGCCATAACCAGCCGCACAAGGCAACGTACCACAAAGCATTTCACAACACCGCACCATAACTGGCCATACTATACAATAACTTACCCTAATGTACTATGCTCTACCGCACATTACCATGCCACACAATAGGTAATGCTACACCATGCAGTACCCTACGACTAACATCAGCATAATGCCAAAACAGACTTCACGCACCACACCATACTATAAGCTTGCACTCACCACTGCAGTCTTTTCCGGCGATTTTTCCAAGCATGTCTTTACCGCTGTGTATATAGACACCGAGGGTATACTGCACCTAGGATAGGGAGAGTAGAGAACCCGGTCTTGAATGATGGCCTTCATTGCGAGTGAAACCAAAAGCAGTAATGGGCAAGTGCGAGCAGCGAGCTCTTGGATTCTTATCGCTCAGTTTGCAGTCGTTACAACGTATACGCAGTGGGCACAAAAGCCGAATTGGCCGTTTTGCACCATGCTAAGATATCAGCACTTGTAAGGCGGCAGTCTCATGCGTTTTACGCTGATAACATCAGTTGAAAGCCACGTGGAACAAGCTCCCGAACAACAGGAGCATGGCAGAATCGTAAGCACATGCAAGCAGTTAAAATGTATGCGTCCGCGGCCGCTTCCTTGTTTCTTGATTTCTTGTTTTTTCTCCGCATAGGGACGCCATGGGGCTGATATGTTTTACATGCAGTTATGTTGTAGACTATGAGTTACATGTATGAAAACATCACAAAACACTTGACCCTGGTTTTAGTGTAATAAAATACTATTTAATGAAAGATCAATAATCTACATTTGGGCTCCTGCGAGGTGTTTGGCCATGTTTCATGCTCTAGAGAGCACGAGCCCTTCAAGGCAAGTCATTCGGGGATACGCCACAAGAAAAAATTCGCAGCCTCAGTTCCTTCTGTTTAGACTGTTGCACACTCTCCCTTACCTTCATACCTATTTCTCTTCCATGGAACTTTTAATAATTACTGGCACTTCTACCAAAGTCGCAGGGCCGCATAAATTTCGTTTTGTTATAAATAAGATCACCGACAATCAGTTTTGCGTTCTAGGTACTGTGTGGCCGGCGATAATGTCCATTTATGCGCCTTAAGCCAGGAATAGATACGGCGTTTTTTTGCGAAAGCAAATGCATCAGCGAGTGGAAATAATCGCTACGTACATGAGATACTAGGTGGGAGAAGCGACTCTGTCCCTAGTGTTAAAATCGCGAAAGGGCTCATTTCGACGCTACTTTAGTATGCAGAAAGTGTACATAGGTCGCAGAAGGATTTGGCGAGCTCGAACGAAGGAAGATACCTCGGAATGCCGGCTCGGTTGCGGATACCAGCGGCATAGTTTTTTTAGACATTTGGCTTCAGGGAAAAAGCACATACACTAAGATCCGGGAGTAGGTCGAATACTCACAAAAAACCGACAATGTGCATTTGATAAAGCGTTTATTTTCACGATAATCACATATTTCAGAGGCCAGATTGCCGCACACCTCCTCTGCCTTGGCGGCTATGTTGAGAACGGCCGCTCAGACTGGACATGCCAGCATTTCGCGCTACTATTGGCGCTCGTCCGCAGCAGCTTCCGGTTTGAGGTAGCGCCTCATCGCCCGCGCGTCAAAAAAAAAA